>JAQFZH010000014.1:0-90783 GCA_034695485.1 Entomobrya nivalis | reverse complement strand
ACAACCAATCAAATTCGTGACTACAAAATTGCGCAAACTTTCAAACGCTCAAAAATTGGGGAACCTTGGGACTCGCTTACTCCAGCTTAACGGCGCAAAATTGGAGTTTTCAAACAAACTCGTAAAAAAATTTTTTTGTTGATTTGGGAGATATTTGTGACAAGTAGACAATGAAATTCGGTTGTCAAAAAGCAATGATGTTAATTTGTTGAGAAAGAACATTTCAAAAAGGGGGCAATTAAGAAACTAACATGAGGACGGACAGGTATTCTTTCTCATTCTTGTAAAGTGAGTGCACTTGTATATTTTTATCTTGAGTCCATTTAACCAAGGAAAAGAATGCTCAGTGGTACTCAATTTCTCAGGAATTTTAAACGTTTCTAATAAGGACCGCTGTGTATCCCACACCGCCACCTGAATGATATTGTAATATAATTTGATTTAAACGTTTTACAGCTAAAAGCACCGTCTACACAATCCTCACACTCATCACCAACATCATCGTCACCCTTTTCATGCTTGATAAAATGCGCTGCATATTTTTGGCTTGTTCCAAGATTCGTTGAACATTATTATTTTTTATCCAAATGGAACCATTATACATTACCATTACTGGTATAATCAATCATCATTGTACATCATATCTGTAAGCTTTTTAAAGAAAGTATATGCGCTAGTCATTCTTAATATCCTCTTTATTAACATACACTGCTGCCGCGCTTCTGATAAAAATCATCATCATTATAATATCATCTCGTAAGAAAGGGTATTGCACAGAAAGTAAAAGGAGTAACACGACGTTTTAGTAACAAGTAACCTTTTTTTGTATAAAAATCTTGTGTTTGTCTACCTCGACATGGTTATAAGAATGTGTCGAAAAGTTATTCAAAAGAAGAGAACACTTACCACATTCACTAGCAACAGAGAGAGGTTGATTCCTCATTCTTTCTTTATTGCAACATTGTTAACAAGAGATTTTTCATCCCCTTTTCTCCTACTCATCGTCACTTCATACATATAATACCACCGTGTATGCATCTCAGACTATAAACCACATCATCATCATGATACTACTTAACGTGGCATTTAACAAAATACTCATCTTTTTTTCTGTCGACTCTTTTGACTCTGATTATGAGTAGACTGAGAAAAAAGCTACTTTACTTCTTCCTACCTTTCATATTATATTTTTCTTAAAAGGCACTTAAAATGATTATCCTGCAGTATGCATTATCATTATTACTTGCCCTTCATTTCTCGTACCGTCATATAGTCATGTTTTCAAATAATCTGTTTTTAAAGAAATTGTTATAAAATGCGGAGAAAAATGTTAATATTTCGTTTCCGAACGGTTTGGTTATCTTAAATTTTTCGTAAAACATTTCCGTGTTTCCGTGCTACCAACAACGATCAACCTCATATCAAATTAATCGGTTGCAACAAAAATGAATAAAAATACCATATCATGAGAATGTGTAAAGTTCCAGTTGCAACTACCAAATTTTCAATAAAAAGCATGGACACATTTTCATATCACGCAATGAAGATGTACAAAAACAATTTTTTGAAAGTGATTGAAAACAAGATATTTTGATAATGTTAAGTATACACATGGTCGCAGATAATTTTATTCCTGGAAAAATATCGACTGATTCATCAAAAAAAAGGAAAATATATTCCGTCTGAAGATGAAAATACTTACAAAGTAATTTGGTATGAATAATTTAGAATCAGATTCAAATCACCGCACTATCATCATCAACAATCATGAAGATCGTTGTTTTGCGGCAAGTAGAAAAGGAATACTGGTAATACGCAGACAGGTAGGTAGGTAAGGTAGCTGGATAGAGATTCGTAGATATAAGTTGTTGAAATAGATTATGATTACATGGCTTCTTGTTGTAATTGTATAAAAAGTACAACCTCAAAAAGTGTTTTTAAAAACCTTTCGTAACTTTAAACAATTTCATCATCAGCCAGTCAGCATCGTAGTCATTATCATTATTATCATCACCCACATCCCTTTTTGATTGTTATACTATATTGCTGCCGGAGTGATGAAAAATGTCGGTAAAAAGGATTGTAATTGTGATCATATTTTACTAATAAGACGATTTACTGGAAAAGTCGGCGGACTGTTTGAAATAATGTTTGGATTATAATCGACTGTTGGAGTATTCAAGATTTGATGGACTATTTTTTTTGTTGAAATGTCAATATATTAACAGTTATTAGTCACTGATTTCCTATAATAGTAAATAGAACGAATAAATTTTCATTTTTATATCCGTTGAATATTTTGTCATATTTAGCATTTTGTAACGCGATCATCTATCCACACACAGATTGTGGAAACCATGCGTATGTATATTTAATTTTACAGCGCCATTCATTTACTTGAATGCATCATGTTTTTAACCGAAACAAAAATGTTTTATAATGCTTTTCATACATGTTTTCCCCGAGAAGCAATAATAATAACAGTAACAACTTTAAGTGAGTGCGTGCTCGCATTGCACTGCACTGCCTACAACAAACCTAGCTGTGTATGTATTTTGTTCTATCTCCACAGTTTTTAAGCGAAACTTCAAAAAAGCATAAGACGGGTTTACTCATTGTTCAAGTCAAGATTTAGAGGAATAATGCCTGGAAGGCTTAAAAAGTAACTAACTACTACGCAGCACAGGTTTACTTCTCTCTGCTTGGATTGCTTACATAAACATGTACATTAAGCCTCTTCTCTCACTCTCCCTCTTCTCGGCTTCGATAAAATTAAAGGCCGCTTTACCAAAGTGAAGATCCAACTCCCATTTTACTCGCACCTCCATTTTTTCTCAATTGATTATACTAAAGCCGCCGCTCGATTCCTTTTCATGATGCCGATGCCGAAAGAGAAGTGGGCTCTCCTCCTGTCTAGTCCATGATATGACCACCACTACCACCAACACACTACCAGCAGCACACCACCACCACCGTTCCTTTTTTTTCTCTGACACACTATTTACAAGACAAGTGTTATTGTTGATGTGTTACGTGTACTTACTTTATGCATAATATGTAATAAACTAGCTCACTCTATATCAAATAGTAGACAAATGTAATACATCAGTATTATTAAAAACTGGACAGATTGACAGAATCTTTCACACTCTATTACACATACAGTATATATGTACCAATTGTAATTTATTGCAGGTGCAAATTACAAAGTTCACATTAAAACAAACTTTTTTTAAATCTCTGAATATTTTTGGAAATCGAATTTCCACGTTGTCAGTCTGTCTGTTAATTTCTGCAATTAAAATTTTTAAAAAAATTAACTAAAATTGATTTATTTACATTTCATTCCACCTTTTAAATACGGTCTTGTTAAATAAAAGAATGTACTTATATTATGCAATTTAATAAAAGTCACATGGCACATGATATTTTGCATTTTGATTTTAGGGTGGATATATTTTTAATGTTTGAGAAATTTTAAAACAATTTTTATGATAGGATCAATTATATTAGATCATCTTTTCTGCCTTTTTCTTTCACACGTTGTAATCTTAATTGTGATTTAACAAGGAGTGTTTTCAAACAGACAAGACACAGCCGCAATTGGATGAAGTGAAAAGAGTTTGTACAGAGAAATTTTTACTTTGTTATAAGAAAATCATGTTGAGGCTGTTGTTGACGATGATAATAATAATTACTCCAAAAGATTTACTAAGGTGTTTAGTATTCATTAGAAAGAAATATGCACTCCCTTCATGTGGTCTTCTTTTTACTTCTCTCCGCTTCTCTTATCCTCACTCGCACCGCCGTTGCCGCCGTCACAACCACCATCATGGCCTGTTTTTTGAACTCTTCATCATAAATACAACATTTTAAAGTTAATAATAATTACATGCGCTTACAAATACAATGCAGGTAACACTTTCATCTGCAAGAATTCCAACAATGAGCATATATAAATCAGTGAAAGGGAGAGATCCTCATTCAAACGTGATCACGTAAATATTCTAGTAATTCTGATATATTACGACGGTTAGTAAAATGGCGAAAAATTTCTTTCGTAAATCCGTTTTGTAATTAATTAGTACTCTCACTTGAGTAATATTTATACAATTAACTACTCACTAAAAAACCAGGACCCGGGGAGTAAGGTACATTATTTCATAGTGTCAATTCAAATTTAAAATTCTAATCAGTTTCGTTATGGCAAAACTTTATGTGGTTTGGCAGAATAATAGGTTTATTGGCGTTTAAAACCAATCCATGCATAAACATAAAACGCTATTTTAAAAAGACATGAGCATAATGTGATAGAGGACCATACATACAATTCCCGACAGAAATAAAGCGTGAATGAAGTGTTCAAATTGCTGACATCATCGTCACGAAGCTAATCAGGTTACGTTATACTCTTTTACTGCTTTAGATGATGATCATGATTGCCTTCTTCGTGTAATACCGCTGAGATTAGTAAATCATGATGATGGAGTATTATATTGAATTAAAACATGAATCCTGCGGCGCAACTTTATCAGTTCAGTTCACAATATTTGATTTAAAATGCCGCATTTTCTTTCACCATTCTCTTCATCAACATTGTGTAAAAGCCTTATTTGTCTGATGAAGAGATATAATTGGTACGTTGCAAGAGAGATATCTGTAATGCCACAAAACAACATGTATAGAATCTTAGAACAAAAAGCCACGCTATAGTATTGATCTGAATACGCAAAATAATACAATGATATTTTATACAATAAATAATAATTACAGGTATAAGTCATACAGAAAAAGTCATTTCCTGTCTTTTCTCAGTTCCATCGAAATATGAAATTGGTTAACTTGAGCAATTTGTGTAAAACTTATTTCATGGCGGATCCCTGACACAATGACTATATTAGAGTGATTGTGTTTACTTTACAACACGAGATGGCCAACAATTGAATTTGTACCTGTATAATTGAAGTAATAATCATCTTCTTCCCAATAAAATAAGTTCAGAAAAATACGAATAGAGTTACAACCATATCCAGTATTGCTACAAAAAGACGGTCAAGTCAACAAGATTGGAAGTGAAACTTTCAACAATAAATAGCTCACACACGGAGTGGGTTTCAGTTTCAATAAAAAATATATAGAAAGGTGTAGTATGCATGGAGCCCCTATATTGTTATTTGTTAGTTTAACTAGCTATTATAGTCTAAAAGGCAGGATGACGACGACGACAATGATGTCATGAAAGAACTAGTAGCGGATGTTATCGTTAGTGTCGTCACAAAATTTGTTTCAACAAATGGGCGCCTCTCACGCGATCAAGGAAATGATACTTTATGAATTACTCTTTCTTTCTCTCCTTTTGTCAGACACAGAGATGGAGATGAATGTGAAATTTTGAACTACGTTATCCTCTCATTTTATACACAAAAGTAACACCTATCATGAGCAAAATCTGTATACACCTTTGTGATTGTGGTCTGTCATTTTGTTCAAAACGCCGAAATCGCATCCGACCATGAAATATCCACATGCAACAAACTCCTAACGTCTAAAGAGACGCGTAAACAAACGACAGACTACTGTATTCATTGCAATTACGACGATAAATCTCAGAGAATAGAAATTCATTTTTGATGCAGATTATAGAATAGAAACGCAACGGTGACGGTGGTGATTTTTGTATGACGAAAATGTATTAGACAAGATATACATACATGTCACTAATATCACACTTCTGTAAACAAGAATTAACACAGATTTCATTAGTTTTATTTGTGATTTGAAATACAATGACATGATCTGAAATGTAATGATTATTATACTTTGAATAATTTTGCATTACTTTACTTAAACTCGTGATTAAATTATTTGCTGATGTGATGTGTATTTATAATTATCGCACATTACCTGGAAACAACTGGGACAAAACAAACTGCCGTACTATGTGTTTAAAAAATTCCATGAATAAGTAAGTACGTGTATGTAATACACTGAATGACAAAAACCCAAAAGGGTTCCACAAAATCTCTGACGATAAACACAAGAAAAGTACTTGTACTTGCGCAAGAAACCATTGTGTTTATAACAACGGGAATATACCTTATAGTTTTGTTGGGCAATATGAAGAGTGAAATAAACTACGAGGAAGAAATTCCTGAGATGATGTTGGTTTCAGGTGCTAATTACTGTTCCATTGTGAAGCGACCTCCCAAATAGCCAATGGTTAAGTAGTAACGTCAATTGAGGCTTCTTAATGTGTTAAAAAATTATATCGTAATACGTTTTTGTGGTATGAAAGGGGGCATGATCCAAGTCAACACAGAGGTATATCTGTAGACCCCTTATATGGGATAACAAATGATGCCGACAGGCATGAATGAGTCTTTTTTCTTTATCCATGACGACTTTTCTTGTTATTTCTTTCCTTACTTGCAGCTAACTCCACCGCCAAACTATCATGTAACTGATATATTATTGACATTGATGATGATATTTAAGGTTCTTTAACAGCACATGATATAAAAATATGGTCTCCTTATTATATTCCTCTTACATAATAGTACGTTACATTATTTCTGAAAATAAGTGATACTCTGATGATGGTATTAGGTTTCAGAAAAAATTATATTTGTCCTTTTTTGAAAGCCCCCAAAAAACACTAAAACGAGATTCTATGATTTCAATACAATATTACACAAGAATGGTATTACGCAGCCCTTTTTGATGAATATTATTTACAAAAATTTTGGAAAATGTTCACATTATGAAGTCATTACAAAAAATTATAAACTTTATTCGTCATAAACAATATTCTGATTTGGGAAATACACAGAGGTAAAGGCTTCATCCAATTTCCCCCCCAACTAATTCGAGCGTTTGCTCTTTAGAATCTCAGTAAAATCCTTGTCTGGCGATAATAGTGCGGCAAGGTGGTAAACCAAAACCGTAACCATAATAATAATATCAAAATCTAACATAAATTCAAGGGCAAGAAAAATATTATTCGTCTTCTCATCACATAAACATAATAAATGCATGCCATCATTTTATCATTTTATAACCCACCACCACCACGTCATGTCTCATTACACTAAATATAACATCAAACAGCAACGTCAAACCAAACTAAATATCCGATTTTCGTCCGTTTTCGTTTATAGAGATGTACAATGTACAACTGGTTGTGTATCAAAAAAACAATTTTTAAATGATATAAAAACAGTAGCCCACAAACAACAGCCCTCCTTCATAGATATTCCCTCACGACCTAGCCTCAATAATACAAATAAAAGCACGTTGCGTTGTACAAATGCCACACCACACCAACCGCCGTGTTATACCACCACAAGACTTTCAACCAGAATAATAGGGAAAATATTTGACGCCAGCACCAACAAAGTATCTCTTTTCATATATATTGATGTTTCTGCGGAAAGTAGATTATCTGTGAATAATGTAATGTGAAATTCCTTTGGTTATTGGTCAAAATTATAGACACAACATATAAAAAAAGACACACATGTTTGCTAAAAGTTACTGCGAGTGACAAAAACTATAATTCTTTTTTGAAGATTTGCTGTTAGACATACATCATCGTGAGCGTGTCAATACCACCCATGACTAAAAGAAAATAAATTCTAAGAATTCTCAATTGACGGTGTGATTTGATTCAGTTCTCTCACCATTTCGATAATTTCTCTGGTGGTGGTCAAATGCCTCTTCCTTGAATCTAGTTTTGTTGCAGATTAAGCTTGAATTTTTATTTTCCCATGGATGATCAGGCATGTGTGATGATTGATGATTGAAAAAATGCAGATCAAACATATGAGTTTACAAAACACATAAAATCAATGTACGTTTCTTCCATAACAATGAATTTCTTACAGTTATATTCACGTTAGCAAAAACAAAACCGTTTCTTTTCAATTCACTTGTAAAAACTATTTTTTTATTGTCTAAATTATTTTATATGTGAGAAAAAATGTGGCTACAAGTCACGTAGGCTACAGTATATATTATTTTAAGCAAATAAATGAAGACATAATTAACCACTGTTTGATGTGTGATCACTAAATGTGCCTGCACACAAACAACGTCAGCTCAAACACGGTTTAGGTTTATGATTACCTTTAATTTTACTTAATTGAGACCAGTTTATGTCATACGATGACCTGTCGGAGAAAATGATTCAAGTTGAACCTCGACACTTCAAGCAAGAGATTCAACATTATTATTACTTAAGCAGCATTAATAACGATGAGTGCTTAATTGGTTATTCTCTCGCCATAATCCCGTTCTTGACAGCAGTTGGAGTTCACATTACAAACAATTATGTGCGCACTTAGTTGTGAAGTTTGAAAACTACAGGAAAGGTAACCAGCTCATGATTTTTTTTATATCAACTAGAATTTCTCGTTGTTGTTTCAATGAGCTTCCGCTGAGGACGACTCAGTTGAACCACCACACACAAACACAAACCAACAAATTATCCAAGAGCACAAATGTGCACAAGAGAAATTCAGTGGTGAGATGATGAAAAGTCGTTATTATACTCGCATTACTTCTTTTTGCCATTATTTTTTGCTGATGTCTACAATATTTATTTATCCGTTTCGTTGCTTGTTACTAATATTATTATCTAATTATATTATTATCCACCCATAAATCCAAGACGATTTCCGAGCTAAAAGTCTAATTACTCTCCTATTCTGGCAAAAAATAAAGAAATGGATGGGCACACATGCACAAGAAAAGTATCATATTACATTTTATACTAGAAATCAGCAATTAAGTAGTTGGCAACTAGTACGGGAAGGCCACATCGATTTTCGTAAGTAACAACATCTAATTAACGAGTAGAATGGATAACGTTAATAATCGAGCGGAAAATGATGACAGAACGTAGTCTTTAAAGAACGTGCATAAATGTTTCATGCATTTCGTGGAGCTGCCGTATAAGGTAAGTACATGCAATTAAGACAAATCTGTGATTCAACGGGATCTTATTAAACCTGGTGTGCAATAATGTTTCAATCTATTATAATAAAAAAATCATTCACAATATACTGAATAGATCGATGCAACTAAATCCTCCGATACCCGGCGCTTTTAAGCTAGACTGCTAGTTATGTATATATGCTATAATTGCTAAATTACTGTTACGATATTGGTCGGCTTTTGACTAAATTAAATGTATCAAATGATTGATCCAGGTAAATGCCACTTTATTCCTTGTTGACAGCAAGGGTTTCAACTTAAGTATATGTGACTTTTAATTTTCCCGAGTATACCTTTTAGTTTAACAAAGTTTTAAGTTATTTTATTCAAATTTCCATTCTAAAGTTTTCAGTAAATCAATGTATAAAACATTGCCTCATTTCCTAGCTGGCAATGAGCCCTACACTTAACCGGCATCTATTGACAAGACACGCCAAAAATGTCAAAACTTTTCTCCTTGAACATTTTGAAAACAAATTCGACATTAAGTGTGTTTGTGGATAGCAAGAATGAAAGAAACTCAATACGATCATCATTATATTTTATTTAAATAGAGCTTTCGTTAGCAAAGCGTTGAATCATGATACCATTATCACATCATCATGGTTTATATTCACAAACAAACTTCCAAAAGTGTACATATATCATCTCACCATAATCATCCGTCGTCCGTCGTCCTGTTCGATACATGATACGTCGGCCACTGCTGAAAGGACTGTCGAGGAAGATCAGTCTCTCCTTTCAAAAGCCAGTATCATTAAGGTGACCCTTTGTTGCATCTATTTGCTCTTGTATTCATGCACCAATTATGTTTGTTTTTGCTCCTGTTTTCGCTTGTCATTATTATTCCACTAGCAAGCAACTAACCTTTTCTCCTAGAAACATTTTAACAACTTGGGATGTCGGTTTTATTTTCCCACACATCATGATGTTATGATTGTACTTTTTTTCCTATTTAACTACTCACCATCCAACCACCAACCATGTCGTTGTCGTAATCACGGCCAGCGACCAGCATCTATTGAGCGACGTTCGTTGAATCTCACATTTAAAACATACTGTGAAGCTTCCACCTGAGTAAGTAAAAACCAGGAGGGAAAGTATCACATAAAATATTTTAAAACAAAATATCATTATTTTTATGGTGAAGTGGTTCGATTTTTGTATATATTTATGCTGAAACCCAGACATAATGTTCGCTCATTATGTTGACGATGTGCTTAAAAAAAAAAAAAATGATACAATTTTGAAGGGATTCACATATCATTATTGTGCATCCAATATTACATCATTACAATCTTTTTGGTTTCTTCGTCGTTTACGTAATTTTTTTTGTTGTGTAACATTAAGGAATGAACATAATGTTGCAGAAATCATGTCTACTTGTAGAAAATAAACTGCATCATCGTTTTTTAAATTCGTAGAATTTTGACATAATTATGAGCTTGAACTTGATTTCTGTCATCCTTACTTGTCGAAACAAGACTTATATATAAACAATGCTAAAAGAAGATTTTTTTGAAGAAATACGTATATTATTGGTGGTTTTATATGGGAATAAATTTTGAAATAACGAAAATTAGATCATACGTGTATTACGTTTCTCAAAATAAGTGTGTTAGTAAAAAGACATATAAGTCATATTTTTTGTGAAGTGTCATTATCATTTTGACAAGACACATAATGCACCGATGATGTGGTTTTCTCATGCATCTGCATACAATATGAAGTCAGGGAAAATTAAAGAAGGAACGATAAAAAAAAGTCCATTTACTCTTGTATTAGGACGAAAGTAGTTTATAATAGTCAATAACAACTTTAGTAAAAAATTCAATTTACTAACGAATTAATACATTCCGATAACATATACTTATTTTTGCTGATAACTAATAAACTTTAATTTCAACTTGTAAAATTTTAGAATCCGTTTAAAATCTAAAGTATAGAAATCCCTGTAAAGTTAATCCGGTGGTGAAAAGTAAAGAACCCGATTGAGTCGTCTTTTTACCATTAACGCCTCTAAACATTTTTTACTGGAACCCTACTCAAAGACGTTTTCAACCTTCACAACTTTCATATTAGTTCTAAGGCTTGGAGAAAGAGGGTACACTAGCTATTGTCAAATGTAGAAGCCCAAGTGAAAAATGGGGCAAACAGCAACAGTTCAAGCTTAACACTATACACATTGATCGTGAGACTGCGAACGAAGAAAGAGGTGAACGAAAACTGCATCACAACACAGTGTACGCAGAAAGCTGCATTGAAGTCTGACTGAATCTAGTTGCTCCGTCGCTTGTCGATATTTTACCTCCACCTTGCGATTAAGAATCGTAACTTTAGTGCCAGAAAGAGGAAAGAATAGAACTTACAACGGTTTTTACCAGTATTTGATCGGGTTTGTCATTTATCAAGTAGCTTATGTGGTAGATGGAGTAGCCAGAAACAGGATCAAAAAATAGGGAAATTAGGAATAATGTTTTTAAAATGCCAGAATAAATAATATCTTCACATAAAAGTGCTGTTTACCGTAACTCACAGAGCTATTCCGTTCGCGTTCTAGATTCAAAATTCATGTTGTTGTAAATAATAGGACTTCACGATAAAATGTATTGCTGGTGTACAATACACATATTGTGCATTACAATATGAATTCTGAGTTACAATATTCATGAATTTTTATATTGTTTTATTATTTTTTTATTAATTTTTATAAGGTTTTTATTATGAAAATATGGTTTGGTTTTTTTATTATAAGAAAACTGTCTACTGAATGGAGAATTTTGGAACTTTCGTCCTATGAAACGACAATTTATGTAACCTTTCACCCTGCTTTCAGTGCTAAAAATATTATATATTTCTTTCAAAAAACATTACCTCGTGAACACTTTATTGTTGCATAGTATTCTGTAATGCTACGATTTAAAATCGTATTAATGTAATCATAATCAGGTTATTTATTTTATTTACGGAATGTTTACATCGATACGGAAATTCAAATACAACATTAGGTCATAGGTATATACTTCTAAGTTCTTGCCCAGAACCATGTATTTGTAATTATTTCCCACGTTGCAGTAGTCTTCCCTTACACGAACGTTTATTGCAATATTTTTACGAAAAAATAAAGATTTGAGTAGCAACAAAAGTGTTCATAATAAACTTTGAACATTGAGAAATATATGTACAAAACATGAATGAGTCGACATGCTTCTGGCAAACGACCGGCGATCAGAACAGGCGTGTTGAAGTTGAAAATAAATTCATTTGGTTTTGGTGAATATATATGTGTACTGGATCACAGCGTTTTATTTCTATGGCACGTTCCTTAATTTCTTATTGATAGATAAGTACCAGTCTGAGAGGAGTTCATGCGTGAAATTTTCCGATTTCCCTAATTTTGGAGCTGTGAATGAGTAGACTAATCAGAGTGACTGGGGGAGCTGGAACGACGATGTTGAAAGATCAATAGTATGTGGTTTCTTGTACATTTTGACGCTACCTACCGCAATCACTATTGCAACACATTAAGCCAACTATATCGTTAGATGGGCTTACAGCTTTTAAAATATTTCTAAACATGGAAAAAATCATGGATGAGTGAATGCATCGAGTGAACGATCGCTCTCAATAAACTTTTGGCTCATGTCTTGCAAGCAGGAGGCTTTTAAAAAGCTACTGATGTGATGATGATACAAATTTGGTGGAAATGATTTCCGTCCCTTCTTATTCATTTTTCGGCCTTCATGGATATGTCCATGCCTCGTGTGGCGAACGACAGCAACCGCATGTTTCTTATTTTTTCACTTCACAAAAAATTAACTATTGAACCACTCAGTTTAGTTTTATTGTATATTATTGTGAAAGCCTTCGGCAGTCATTATTTGCGACTTTCAGCAAGTAATTCAGCTCAAATTTCAACTTTAAAAAATGGACTCTTTTGGCAATATAGCATCTCGTACACATAAACTTGTTTTTACAAAGTTTCCTTTGACCTGATAAAATCCCTTTATTGTTCCCAAGAGACTTAAAATGTCCCAACTTCAACATGTTCTCCTGTCTAACCGTAAGCCTAAGTCGTTAAATGGGTTTCAATGAAACTTACAATTAGAAGATTGTTGGTATTATAGTCAGTTATTATACTTATTATACATATATTCCTAGATCATAAAAGTTGACCTGATGTGACAATGGATAGATTTGTTTATACAAAAATATGAATTAAAACATGCCAATATTGTTTCATGTTTTAATAAATCTTTAAAACTATTTTCTGATGCCAAATTGAGTATTGATTTATTTAACATGCTATTGCGGTACAACATGGCCAAATCAGATCAAATAGTTAACCAGTTTCGAAACCAAATCATTTAATTTCTTTTAAATGACATCCAACTATTAAAAAAACGTTTTACATTACTTAACGTAATATTCGAAAGCACTATTTTTGTTACTTTCAAAACAATAATAAAAAACATAAATTGAACGAAAAATTGAGATTGAAGATGCATAATAATAATATTGATAGATTTATGATTGAGCGTTTTATATACATATACAATTACAAAACTTTGATAGTGAAGCGAGTTAAAAAATGTAACTGAAACTGGCGCTAAAACCATTCAGTTGATCGGTTTGGTGGAACTTCGTGGTAGTATAATTTGTAACAAGTAGCAGCATAGAAGCAAGTACAAAAAGAAAATTTGATGAAAATTTAGCGTTTTTACCTTTAAAATGCATATAGTAATAAGCGCACTCTGTAATAACGATCATAACGACGGAACTGAAAATTACTTTGAACCCGATTTATGACCCTATGACCCTGACTTTGACTTTAATTGACACATGATTCGTGATTTACTCGACTAGAGCTTTCGATTACACTGTTTAAATTTGAAAAGTTTGATTTTTGTTGGTATTGACCCTAGACCTTGGGGTTTGGCCCGGGGGGCTGAAAATCAATATGCTTTTTGCCCTTGACCATAGTGGCCCACATACCAAATTTGAACGAAATCCGTCGAAGCGTTCTTGAGTTTAGGCAGGGGACGTAGTTAAAGTTGTGAAGTTTAAAGTCCCTGGGAATAAAGGGGTTGGGCCAAGTCATTTAAACTTTGAAAACTTTTTCGATATCGGCTATCAATCTATAAAATGGAAATTTATGCTGTTACATTTTTTAATTGAATCTTTTACATTTAAAAATACTATGTAACTGTATGTCTGTGAATGATGTATGTATTTAAGAAACCGATATTTGGTGACGCTTATTACTATACTCCGCTTTCAGCAGCTTAATAAACTAAAATCATGAGAATGGCATTACAATTAAATCCAAAAAAACTTTTTCTGCTAAACCCATAAATACAAACCAATGTAGAAAGCATATTCAGGTACTGTCAAGTACACAGAAATTTGTTTACACAAAGAAATTTGAGCCTTTAAATCCATAATCCATCCACTCTTGTTAAATTTTTCCTTCATTATGTTTGTAATACTTGAGAAATAAAGACACATGGTATCTGCATCGAAATCATCCTTTGATTATTTATTTTACTTTTTACTAGTAATCCAAAGCTTACGAAGTTTAACTGTTGGAAGAATTAACATGTAATGCTAAAATAGAATACAACATAAGCCCAGTAAAAGAGTGAGTTACGAAACCGACACTACGTAATAGCTTGTGTAAAACAGTGAAAGCCTTTTACGAGTGTGGTTAAGCATCACTATACACATAATGCACTTGCACAGCAACGTTGCACATATAGGGAGCATGAAGGACGAAAACCCCACTTGATTCATTTACAATTAGTTTAGGACAACTTTCCTTAAAACCAACATAAGGAGGGAAAGAATGCAGAAACTGTTATGTATGATTTTCCACTAACAAAACAAATATATCATTTTACACTACCTCGGCAAGTTCCGCTCAACTTATTTTTTACTATGTTGAGTGTTTGATAATGAAAATTGTATTTTGAAATTCTGTTTCATTTTCTGTCCACGTTCCTGCACTTAAAGGATAGATCAATAATAGTGATGATATATTAACTGGAAACCAAGATTACCAAACCACCATACTCTTCTGTCATAACAAATCTCATTTTAAACTTTTTTGTGAAGGAAAAACAGTTTTGCAGTCGAGTCCTTGGCAATGTCATCGTTTCTATCAAATTTATATAATGTAATGTATTAATTTTGCCTAAATGTGAGGGAGCTTTTAGCCGACACGTGCTGCGAGTGGATTAAAGTTTTTATGTATTTTCCAAATATCACCTCATAAACCAATTTAATATTTGGACTTTTTCTTCTCATGATCAAGTCACTGTTGAAAGATAGCAGAGTATTATAAATCAAAAGTGAATATTATGGATTTAACTTCATTGTCACTTATTTGAATTACATAATGCTCTTCTCGCCTCACTCAAGTTTTATCTACGAAATATCTAGAACATCCATTAAGTTAATTACACACCCAGGAAACTTACCTTTCACTGCAAAAATATGCATACGTGTGTTATGCTACATATCTCTTTGGTGAAAGCTACCACTGTTCGATGTTCATTTGACATAATACTGCTGCTAGCTGCTGCTGAGGCTTAAAATCAGTGATGATGAGTACTCACCTGCTTTTCTGCTGTTGGCTGTCTGTTGAATGATACAGTATGAGAGATATTCAACACTGTTTGCTGTCATACTACATTGCTGAAGGTGTGAGAGGCACGTGCTGCTAAATGTAAAGGAAGGAGGTCGTGACAGGCAGTACCAGGAGACTTTTCTACCTTCCATTATTATGGTTTCATTACAGCACTGATTACTAGACATTTGCGACGAAAGTGATATTAACCTTTTATGAAGCATTAATTCATTTTTCCCACGAATGTTGTAGTGAATAAAAGGATTCTGATTATTATAAGATTTAAAAGAGTAATGATAGCTGCCAAATATATTGCTGCGTAATGGGAAGTAGTGCCCGAATATGCTAAACAATATCTACGTTTCATGAAATAACAGTAAAAAATCAATTTGAGTAGTTTCCGACAGATTTTTATTCAATAATGTATTGAAATTCATATTTATGTATTTAAGTTGTTCAACACTTTTTATAAACTTTTTACCATGATACTTTACGAGATTCTACTTTACTAAATCTTTGGTACAAATAAGTAACTGACTACATAGCTGCCCTTGAATATTTTAGCGGATGACTCTAGTACCTTAACGTACACAAATAAAAGAAATAAATCACTGTATTTTAATCAACAGAGTGTTGAAGAAATTCGCATACAAACTTATTTGTTAAATATATGTACAGAAATAACATCAAGTCTTCGTCCTTGAGTAGACGTAACATAAATTATTACAAAGTTTTATTTACATAAAAATGATTTGATATACGATTCTAAATTCAAAAAATGCGCAACTCCAAAATTGCAAGCTACGTTACGTTGCTACCACAACACATTCAACTAAAGCTTTCTTTTACCCTTGATTCATTTGAAAATGGTATTACATACATATTGCTTGCCAATAATGTTAATTGCTATTGAACAGTGAAATGAGGCGGATGGGCGCCTGCCGTGCCATAGCTAGTCAATACTTCCTATAAAAATTTCAGCTGCGTAGTAAATGAAGTTAAAACTTTGGAATTGGGGATTTGATTCGGAATTTCAATCGAAGTCGATGAGACGATGTGTGTGGGCTGCTGTTGTGAGATATTACATAGCTATAGTAAAGGTCTTTGTGTGGGTGTTCAGCGGTTGGTTGGCCAACAGTGATATGCATAGAGGGTGTTGAAAAGCAGATTAGTGGGGTTTAGATAAGGCTTTATTTCATCCCTATTGTAAACAACCTATAAAAAAGGATAAATTACACTTTTATATGATCTTTACATTTTGAACAAATAAACTGAATCAAACTGCATTCGATTTTCTTGCTACCGAAATGCTTGAAGCACTATTCAAAGAAAGCGATGTTGTTTTAAATATCAATAGATTATTTACGCATATCTTGTACCATTTTGACAAATTACAATTACCTTGTCATCTTTCATTAGGATCTTCACAGCAACTTTTCGTGGTTGAGGAACATGACATGGAGAAGTGATATCTTGTTGAAACTTTCGTTTGGTTTTGTACCGGCGATTTTGAAACCATATTTTGACCTGTGAGCAAAATGTTCGCAATAAAACAATGCATTAATAAGTATTATGATGTAAAATGATCAAAGATCTGGGGCAAGATGAGTCAAATATATACACAAAGTGTGCGACCATTGCTAATACGATTAGATACACTAAATATTGAACTGAAACTGAATGCATATGAAATCTATGTAAATATTTATGTGCAGTAATAATTTGTCAGTAATCTTATATCTCATCCATCGACCTCTAGTTGGTGTTGGCTTTCTAGTGGTTTCCATTTGGTAAAGTAATAAAGCTTTACTCTTCTCAACTTGGCAATTTAAAGAAGCACGAGGAGCAAAAGTCATCATAATCATGAAATCGAGATGGTATTATTGAAAGACGTTTCAGAGAAGAAATATAAAAATAAAACAAATAAATGCAATATATAATACAGATTTAGTAGATGAAGAAGAGGGAAGCGAGGAGTATAATAACACTCAGCACAAAATATCTTCATCAATATTTACAGAAAAGAGGAACTTGAGCCTTAAATCTAAAATCCATCTGTTCAATTAGGTATACAAGGAATACATCTGGCTCATCCTTGCTTGTTTACTTTGAGGCATTTTATTAACAGACGGCAAAGAAGAAAAGCTATTGAGATGCAACTACTAAACTGATATGCTGCTTTTATGCCAACACTATTTTAAGCGAGCAAATGGGTTACGCAAGAATTCCCTAAAAATCCAGCAAAACAGACAGCAGCAGAGACAGAAAAAAAGACAACGCTTGTTAATTGTGTTCTTTCATCTTTTACTGTTTTGCTGTTGCACTTGCTCCATTTTTACTTGCTCGTCAAGTTACAAAGTAAAGAAATACGAGTTCATAATATTGCTCTCCTACAGGGACCCCGTCTTTTAGGAATGTATGCGCTCTTTCAATCAACGTCATATATCACTTTTCACTTCTCTGTGATAATAATAAAGGAAACACTACGTTTTAACTTACTTGAGTTTCTGTCAGCTTCAGAGCTTGAGCGAGTTCGGCTCTTTCCGGTCCAGACAAATATCTTTGATGACCAAATCTTCGTTCCAACTCGTATACCTATTCATATAGATGATTGATAGAAGTAAAAAGCCAATAAAACACTTTTGTACAGCTATGTGTGATTAATTAAATATTAATTATTAGGGTGCATAATTATAAGAAATAATCCCATGAATCAGTAATCAAACTTTTTAAAATGGAAATAAAACTGGCATTTTGGCATATGTGTATGTTTTATTTTGATGAACAAATCTGAAGACAAATTCATCAATAAGGACATACTGTATGCATGTTCATAACAACAATTTTAAAAGCAAAGCAGATATATAATATCCTAATTTATTTTAGCTTACTTGTGCATGAGAGAACGCAGCCCGAGATCGCTTTTTCCTCGGTTTCATTTCTCCATTGCTTTCTGCTTAGACACGAATAAAAATTAATTAAAAAAAAAAATTAACCACAAATTCATTTTTCGCGTTAGCAAAAACCAATTTAATATTATGAGAAAAATAATCAACATTTTTTTAACGAAGTGTTTGGGGGAAGTATTAAATAAAAGTATGAAAAAGGTAAACTGCAGGTCAGGCACACTTAATGATACTACTGCCCTGTAGATTTAAACTAAAACTGTAAAAGTTTAGTTGGACCGACTTTTCTCTGTTAATTTGGATAAACCCACAACAAGAATATTTGGATAGTTTTATATAAAATGACTTTTACTTAGTATTGTTTGTTGATTATTTTTGTCTTAAAGTTATAAACTTATGTTGTTATTTATAGTTTTACAAAGTTTTTTTTTGTTAAACTGAGTTGTATTTGTATTTATGTGACAATACCTTTTAAATGACTTTTCATTCTCATATCCAAAGCCTCACTGTCCCATTCAAAGTGACGATGGGCTCTGCTTAGACTAGTAGCTGCAATGAGACTATGGTCAGGATAATCGGATCCATCTTCACAAGCACTGTTAGATGTTGACAATAAGGCGCCCCAAACGCCATCCAATTGTTTATTACTTAAAATACTTTGAATAGAAAATGCAGTAGTGGGAGCTTCATCCGATTTATTTCCCGACATTTTTATTCCATCGACTTTGAATCCACAGAAAATTTATGTTTTTGAAATTAGTAGGGTTTGATGTAACAGGAACAAAGAGTAATTTTATAATTAGTCTTATGGTCGTTCGCTAAATGAATCCAAAGATTCTCAAGAATTTCCTCTGTTTTCATTTAATTCCTTTGTTTTCACAACCTTGCACATTAACAATTACACCAACTTTAAAATATGTATTTTAAGCTTTTGTAATATAACTTTAGAGCAGTCGCAAGCATAATAAATGCACAATTCACAGACAATTTGTTTTTTTTTGTGTTGGAATTTAATAGTAGAAAAATTATTGGCAAGTCTGAATCCTTATTTGTTTGTTAATCAGGGCAGAAGCACTTTACACATTATCTAACAACCAACGTTTAGCAAGAGAGAAAGCGGAGAATATCTTCTTCAACGTTGTGGTAGGAACAGCGGTCGAATTTGGAATGCTCAACCACATGAGGTTAACTTTTTTTGTAGGTTATTGGCATTTCCATTGAAAAATTGATTCAACGATCCCAATGAGGAAACTGCATAATATCTTTGTTGTCTCACACATCCATTTAACAATAAACCATTGTGGAGTGTCCTCACTGATAGCATTGAGTGAGTAATTTAATATTCACACAAAGTAGTGAGCTTTCAACGGTGTAACCCCAATATACCAACACCGCTTATTATCATTACATCAGCATCTGCAGCGAAGAAATCCATCCAATTTGTTCAAATTGTTGTAACAAGTGCATACGTGCATTAAGGTGGTGCAAAGGGAGTGGCTTGGTTGGGATGCCAAACCAATGCCTGCATTTGACCGTATGCTTACAACAGCAAGAAACACATCCTCAAACTCCTTGTAGATCACGCCAACCTTTTCTCATCAACCGCTTCCTCGTACTTTTAGTCTACGTTAAGCGTATACAAAGTGCGTGATGTAATGCCTCGCTTTATACAAACATAAAGGGAGAAATCTAGTTTCGACATCTTGAATGAAAACGACAAGTTACAGAGGAGTACCATAGAAAAAATGAAATACATGTGTGGTGGATGAACTAAACTCATATCTTATATATAAAATTATACTGTTTTTATTGCATACACAGTGCATACTTTATTGTACAACTATAAAAGGTATGAAACCTTTAAACACTATAAACTTGATTCGACCTTGATAGTTTAAAAATAAGATGGAGTATATTTATGAAAACACTTGACCTCTATACTTGAGTGAGATATTAAATTATTTTATCAATTCTCATTCTCACCATATGGCATAAATCAAAGCCTAACTAAATGCTACAACGTATTGAAGTACTGCATTTCCTAGTTTAATGACAGTATTAGCCTTACTATGCAACTGAAGTAATTTCAATAGAATGAGCCAAAGAGTAACGTTTAAATTTTCACATGTATCAATGAGGTTAAATTATTTATGTGTCATTGAGGCTAATTTTTCAGATGTTATTCAGATAGAATACATGGAGTTACGCATGGTTTATCTCTTTATTAGTTAGTAATATTTATGTATGCACATTGAGAAATTACACTAAGATTTATAGCCGACTTCGAAATAGAGTGAATACAGAACAATCCTCACCTTTTTTATCCAGAAAGACGAAATCGTTGCTTTCACTGGGCCATCTAGTACTTCATACATTTGAAAGCTAAATAATACAGAACAGATAGAAACAACCTGTAGTAAAAAGGCCCGAGAATACACATAATACTACGGCGAAAAAACATAAAAAGTAAGTTTTAAATTTTTAAATCATTTTTTGCGCTAACAATGTGCAAACAATGTTTCTAGAATTATGTAGGCTAGTATAGTTTGATCATATATTATGTTTTCCAAATAACAGATCGTAAATAGCTTTGACCTTTAAAAATATACGTAAATAGCAGTCATCTTCACTATCAATCAAAATTTCATGAACTTGTGACCTTTGAAGTCTCCAGGAAACAAAATCGTTAAGTCCGGTGAAGTGAAAATTTGTAGAAATGTGCTTATGTGCAATAAGTACTCTTTGATTGCATTTGAATCGAATCAATCATGCTTTTTAGAAGATTTGACCATTTGGGCTTTTCTTGACCTAGGTCAACTGTTAAAAAATGACTCTTCCAATGGTACATTAAAATCCATCCAACCATTTAATAGGCGACCATGCTGAATGTGCTACTTATTGAGGCCCTCGGTGATTGGGACTGAGCAAGGTCAATTCAAATCCTGTTTCGCCATATGAGCTGCCACTGCCACCTAACCAAACTTGAGTACATTGTGCTATTTCAAAATTGACTACTAAATCTACCCTTGACTTGAGAAAACAGATTTGGCCAAAAATCTTCATTCAGGGGTCTTCTCAAATGCACATGTATACCAGTTTTCGAGTTTGCATGAAGCGTTGTGTTTGAACGATAGAGTACGTGCAGACAGACAGACACATGGATTGACTTCCCCCCTCGCGTCTAGTATTCCTGTAAAGTATCTCTGGAACTTCATAATGTATATTTCATCTATCTAACAAATATATCATTTGTAAATAAGAGCTACGTCCTTCAGAATATTTGTAAAGATTTTGTGCAATAAAACTAAATTCTTGGCACATAAAGTAAAGTGATTGAATTTATGACAGTCATAGAAATAAATGTTTTTTAAATGTTAGTCGGTGTAACTCAGATTGCACCGATGCATTGGCTAAGAATAAAAAAGACTGTTAAAAATAATCATGTAAAAACAAAATTCGACTGATGGCAGTACAGCTTTAATTCTAATTACAGTTTTGAATCTCATTTCCTAAAATTTGTAATCAAAGTAAGTATATATACATGTATATGTGTCTTTACAATTTTATATCGCAAGGACGTTACATTAAATCTTCAGAAAATATGAAGAAATCTATAACTGAATTTTGAGTTGATTCAGCAGTGTTAGTTTAGAGTCTGGTCTGGAAGACGGCTGATTAATCTACTAATCAGTAATAACGCACATAATCTACTTATTCACAATACGCAAAAGTGTACAAAAAGTATTTGAACATTTTTTTTTTGGATAATCTACAAGAACTTTACAAAACCGAACAACTGCAATCATCATAAATGATGATATCTAAATTTTTAGATTTTCTATACCACACAAAGACGTTTTATTAAGCTGCTGATGATTTAAAATAATGCTGATTTGACTTCGTTACAAGTTTTTTTTTGTTTATTTTTACAAATTTATAAGTACAAGCAATTACAAATAATTTATGTTTTGATTGTTATTTTAAACAATTTTTACAATAAATTAGTGTTTGTAAATTGTAATGTATATGTAACAGAGAAGCTCAATCGATGTAGTTACGTTCTGAGACATTCGAATTCCCCTCGAGGAGAAAGCAATTCCTCCCCCGCACTGCATGCAGTTTTAATAATCGATACCTAATGCTTAAATACGTGTATACATGTATGTGACGCATAAACAATCATGGTTTGTTATACTTAGTGCATCATAAAAGTATAATGTATTCCATTATAAATGTTAAAATTTTCATTCAGTTTGGCCAGTTTAGATGAAAGCGAATCACGCATTACCTATGCCAAGTGTATAATATTCTCAGACACAGATATCTCAGTTACATAATTTTCCTTACAATCAGAAACAATAAAGAATCTAACTAGTGAATAAACCGATTTTAGTACAATGAAGTTGTATTGATATGATTTTAAAAAAACCTTACTTGCAAAAATTTAAATCACTTTGAAATGCAAAGGAAAATGATGAACAATTGGTTAAGTAATGCCAATGCATTTAACTCAATATGAACGTGATACATGTTTCTTAGACCAATCATTCGTAATTCGATTGTATGTGTAAGTGATATCAAGTAGTAGGGATGTAGACATGTGCATGTATTCGATATGTTCATATTTTCTTTTCGTTACTTTCATATTTTCCTTTCTCTTCTGTATGTCGTATGTACTATAGTACATCTTTTTTCTCCATTTGTTTAGTGAATTGGGGATGCAAATTGTGGCTCCGAAAATACTTGAGTTGGTGCTGTCTCATCCGAGAGGAAGTTGCACGAATATTCTTCACTACTTCCATCAGCCTCACGTCTCATTACATTCTTTTGTGGCGTTCTATTTTGGGAGGACACATTACTTTCGGTTGATTTCTGGCAAATTATGGGTGGGTTCATATAATTCTTTGGTTCACTGGTTGCACTCATGCTCGTGTTCATATTCACTCCACCGCCAGTACATGTACCTAAAGCATTTTGATTCAAATGCAAAACCACTTCTCCGCAGCTTCTCTTTGTCATTTCAAGGGAATTATTACACAATGCCGAATTAGTTGACCTAACATTATTACTCAATACCATCGTGGTTAAATTTGTCAGTGCTGATGCATGGCTAGTATTTGATTGAGAAATTATATCGTTAGGAAAAGTATGCGAAGAAACATGATGGAGGAACGAGTTGCTAGATGAATGTGCAGGGATACTGTGATAAAAGTAACGAGCATCATCCGGCTCGGAGGAATAAAGTGGAATTCTAGCACTAGTGCCCCCATACGAGTCGGAATAGCACGATGATGTGGACGAAACCGCAGAAGCAGACCCTTTCTTAGATTTGTAGCGTCGATTCTGGAACCATATCTTGACTTGATTTGGAGTTAGCTTCAGAGTTCGTGCAAGTGAGTCTCGCTCGTTAGCTGACAGATAGCGCTGGAGTTTAAATCTCCTCTCGAGCTCCAAAACTTGAGCCTGCAAAAACAAAGTATGTGTTCACTTTACTAAATAAATTCTTTAAGCTCTAGTAGAAGCTCGTCAATAATTATAAATATCCATACGGTATGTTTGCATGTGAGTTAGTAACAAGCAATTTTAAATATCAAATATTTGAAAAAGATTAAACTTGCGAAGGGCAAATTGCTTAAAAAATCTATCACAGCATTAATTGAGCATGAAATACTGCATTCAAGTTTCATTAAAATTTAGCATACAAAATTCAATATCAGATATCATGACCGAATTTTCATTACGGGGCAAACTGAATTCGACCAGAATAGGCTCAGAAGATGCCTTGTGCTAATAAAAGAACTTGAGTCTGAAAAACACATAGTTGAATGGGGCATAAAGAAGGCAACCAACTTCTACCATGACAACGTGAGAAAGGGGTTACAGCTCTCCCTTACCGCAAAAGCATGAAACTTGTTCCATATACACTCTCCAAACACACATACAAGCTTGCCTCATACAGCAAGTGCAGCAAGTTGTCGATAGATTTCTCAGCTATGAGCTCAGGAACGTTCCGGATAATTCAATGTACTTGAAGTGTACAAGAGTACAAGTTCCTTTTCATGCATTCTTAAGTCTCTTTGCAACAATCCTACATCAAGTGCAATATTAAAAAAGAGCTAAACAATACAATCGAGCGGCCTCAACTGAATGGCATTTTTTCTTCGATGTTTTACAGATTTTGCAAATGAGTACATTTTAAATTGGTCCTTTTTTCTTTATCTTGGTAACATGAATTTATAAAAGCTACTTAGTTATATAGACCATTAGCATGCTTACACGGCAGCGGTATTTTCCTAAAAGTCGATTAAGCTACGTAAACTACTCACAATCCAACCTTTCTGCTAATTGGCACTTATGGATAGTGATTGAACGGGAGTAATGGAATTCTAAAAAGTGACCGCATTTGTTATTAATATTAAATCCTTACTACACAAATCAATTTACTTATCAAAGCTATCTCTTTTTCATTTTTTCGGAGAAGCAGGAAAGCATTTTTACACACATAAAATAAATATTATTTTAAGTACACCCATTGGGGTAAAAGTACCTGTGAAAATAAAACTCGAGGCTTTCTTTTGACTTTCGTGCTGTTATTGCTGATAGGGTTCCCTGTTGATGTGTTGGTCTTGTTGTCTTTAAAATTGTGTGTATGATGAATATTGATGCATGAAGGATTAATGCTGCTACTCCCATCGGAATTTTGAGTGCTACTCCCTCCTGGACAAACGGAGGATGACGACAAGGAGACATTGTTGTTTATAGATTCTCCTTTCCGTCGTAAATGGTCTTGAAGATATTCTGAAGAAAAGTGAACAAGCCGACAAGTAGTTCGTGTGCCCTCATTACCATTATCCGTGTTGTTGTGGTAGCGATTGGATTGAGTACAATGGAGAAAATGTGCGTCTTTGTTGCTGCTGCTACTACTCTTGGATTCTCCACCAGCAGACCCAACACTGCGACCAGAAGACTCAGTACCTGTTGGTGCCTTTACAAGGAAATTTTTTACAACGATTAAGAAAGCCGCTTTTAATTAAAAAAGATTGATGTAAATGTTCTGTACATGTATGATTTCTTGGTGTACGTACATTGCAGTTAATGTAATTCCTTCACGAAACATTTAAAATAAAAAATGACAATATCAAGAAATTCAATAGGTCAATTAAAATCCTTTACATGTGAACGCTAAAACATAAGATTAGTAGATGTATGTATGTATATGTGCCTACATGTTATATTTTATTTATGCATACCTAGATAACATAATACGCTACTACATTACACCCATCATATCAACACACAGGCAAATTCCAGAAGCAACTTGGGTGCAACTCATTACAAAGGATTTACAATTGATGTTACTGTTGTAACCATCAAACTGTCTCTATTCTGTTCTTATAACTTTTTTAATTACAGCTGTCAGTTTCTGCGAACACCAAAAGGTACGACTAGAATTAGAAATCACAACATCTGTGCTCCTTTTTATTAAATATACGTTAACCCCATCCAAAATATTAAATACCTAAAAAGTCTGCATTGATACTTTGATAAAAATATGCCTACTTGATTTGGCATATGTTATGACAATTAACGTGTTATTGAATTAATTTTCAAATCTAACCAATTATTTATTGCTGATATACATTACAGTACTATACATATTCATTTTATTTCAAATTATGTACTGGAACTCGTGATAAATTTGCGCTTGCCAAAAACTTCGTCTTCCATCGGTAATTTTTTATGCAAATTATTCAAGTCCGTCGCTTGTTGTGGGCATTTTAGTTAACAATTAAAAACCGATCAAATAGGATGCAACTTTATAAGAAGCACAGGCATGTCATGCAGATGGTCTAATTGAAGTTTTGTTCATTAGAGATTTTTTACGAGAAACAAATGTTTCAAAAATTGGTTCGGATTTAAATAATTATGCAAAGCTGCAACAATTAGAGAAATATGAAAAAAATCAGCCTTTACCTTGTGAGAAGATGACCCAATGTCTTGATTATATGGCGAACAAAGCGATGTCAGATGAGCAACATGGGGGGAAGTGATTATTGTTTGGTTGGTTGATTGCAGAGGAAGTAAGGTGGAATGATGGTGTTGAGTCACGAAGTTGGACACTCTAACATATCACAAAATAATATTTATAAAGGAACTCACAAATTTTAAGACAAAGTAAAAGAAACCTAAAATCAATTTTATTATATGATTTAGTAAGGCATGTTTGCAAAGAAAATATTTCGTGTACCCATACAAATCTTGGTTAGGCCGATAATCATAAAATGAGTAAGGTGACAAAATACTTGTCGAACTTGACACCGAATGATTTCTAGGAACCAATAGATGCTCAAAGCTGGTAGTTTCACAATTTGAAGGATTTGTAGCACTGCAACCATTTTTAGTAGCATTTGCTGATAAATCATTGTTCCAAAATTGATCCAGTGAAGCAGATATCGTAGCACTTCCGTGGCTTTCTTCACGTGAACTAAGAGGTAATGAAATCGGGACCATATTGATAAGTATGGTATTTTCAACGATTATCTTTAGCCAAAATTGAATAATTATTCTTCTCTATTAAATATATTGCTTAAAACGAGTTATAAGTGACATTAAATGAATATTTATTAATTTCCTCTTGTTTTGCCTACGATAATGCACCTTATGTACCCAAATATTCAATCGTTCGTACTTCCCAGAAGAAGAATCACAAATGCTGACTTTCTTTTTCAGATTTGCAACTCATTCTCTCATTCTTTAGAAAAAAAAGAAACAGTTAAGGTCCGTGGACATCTGGAAAAACAATATATTATTCCAAACTAACATGCAGTATTTCGTATTCAAATAATGTTGCATTTTTGGGATTGTCCATCCGTGTAAAACCAACAGTTCATAAATAAAGCATATTGCTCTTCATTTGATCAACCATAAACAAATTGGAATTTGAAACAAAATTCTCGTCTGTGTACTGCTAAATTTCGACTAGGTACATATACTGATACGAGATAATAGCGACGCCACAAAATATCATAATTTTTATTTTCCTATCGCTATTTCCTTGACGTTGATGAGCTAAAAAGGCTTAAATTGTGGTAATCATACAAAAATAGCAGACCAACAGTGCAAAGCATGGAAGATTTGTTTATTGTCATATCAGCGTCAGTGTATAGATAAATTTTATTTTGCAGATCCATTTTCGTCTTCGAAGAAGACCAACAGAGAGGCAAATTCTAGGATTAACTTCAGCAATAAAAATCTCTTCGATGCAACAGCACCACAGAAATAAAAATGCTAATTATCAGTACGTGTGCACCCTTTACATTGCAGCATCTGTTTTATGCCAAACGAAGCAAAAATATTCAGTAGAGAAAAAAATGAAACGTTAATTTTGTATTATTGTTTTCCACACATGCGTGTTCAAAAGTATTTTAATTAAATATGTACATGATCGATTTTATATAACGTACAATTACCTATGCGTGCCGACATTCATTCGTTTTACATCTTTATTTTCAAGACGAAGCAGGCCAAATAATATTATACACAACCAAAATAATTTGCCATACTTTTTTTAGCATGCATGAATCTGATTCAATGAAAATATCAAACTTTTGTACAAAGTTATTCGGAGTGAACATACGATTTTTATTTCAGTACTGGGATTTTATTGACTTTTTGTACCCATTAATGTATAAGAATGTATAATAATTAACAACCAAAATAAAATTTTAAAATATTTTTACAATTATGCCAAACATTTGTAAGCTAGCTATAAAGCGAACATAAATTTGTAAGGTATGCACTTCAAACGGCTGATCATTCACATTTTAATTTACAATTATATTTCATTTCACATTTGGATAAATATGGAAATTGTATATCACCCATACAAATTGTAACAAAACATTTTAGCTGATGATGTGTGTATGAAAGAGGAATCATGCCACAAAAGACCATTCATAGCTTGAGATGAAACAGAAACTTGTAATTAAGATTAACCATCGAATAAACATTTTACACATTCTTCAGATTGCCCTGAAGCTGCGCAACGAGTAAAGGGATAGCCAGCACCAAATGCATTCTGACATGCGCATACTTTGTGATGTCTTATTTCAAGATGATGATATGAAGATGACGAACACTGGAAAAAATCCTTTTGGTTTGGTACGTAACTGCTGGATTGTTCATTTTTCTGACATTCATCTCGTCTCAATTTTCCTCTTGAACGGAGAGAAAGAGACCAGCATCATCATTTCACTTTTTTCCAGAGGCCTGATTAACCATTTATAACTTTAGACGTCAAGTTTACATCCAAACTGCAATGTACTTCTAATGTACCACTAAAAAGCATTTCATCTTGATTAGGCTACTTGACACAAAAGGATCATCCGTTGGGTATGACTCAACAAAATGATCCATAAACTCATACATGATATCATGACCGCAGGAATGATGTCGTTTAACTTTTACATCAACACATAATATACACATTTTTAGTTAGCAGAGCATTTAATAATGTACAATAGATGCAGATAAAAATAGTCCTCCCATATTAAATGCACTCATTCAACAACATCTTCATTTCAAATTTTTATCCTCCCGAAGCATCGTTATATTTCATATATGCATAATGGGCATGCACGAACGACGTGTATTCAAACTCCAACAAGATAATTAATTGAATACTAGGTGTTGATTATCTCCCGGTGTAATACATGCCTTTGTAATCAAGACGCAGTAACGATGCAACATTATAATGTACTTACTTACCAACCTGTCTTACAATACTGGTTAATGAACTCTATTGTACAGTGTTCTTTTTATTGGAAATTTGATTTGTGATTACGATTTATAAATGATGTTATAATAAAAACATTTTTTAAAATTCTAAATTTCTTCAACAAAATAACGAATAAAAAACAATGACATCGACATCACTGACTATTCAAAAAAAAAATATTCAGTTTATTTGTCATCCAACTTATAATATTAACTTTATGTAATCAACCCTATTATCAATTTATTAGGTACCATAGCAACATTTGAAAATCAGCCGACTTCTCCGGTATATACGGATTAATTCAGGGTAATGGTATTACAATACTTTGTATTCATTCTCCCCTTCCGTTGAAGAAATAAAGTTGGCACAAACAATCAATTAAACAAGTGAAATCCCAGTTGCTAATAACGTTACGTTGAACAATAGAAGTTAATCTCTTTCCTAATCTGCGATCGGATTTTGTTGCTATCAAGAATCAAAATCACATTATCCCAGGGGACTTCCGTAGACGCACTATTTTCTGTACTGGATTTGCAGCTTTGATATTCCTCTCGACATGGTGCAAAGCGTATTTATTTAACTCTCCTAATAATCATCAGTCTGTGAATAAAGAAAGAAATGTGTCATTTTTCGGCTCTTCTGTTTTTATCCATCATCACTAGTGATTCATATCAGACTTGTGTCGCGCGAGTGTAATAGCATTGAAGACATTATGCACATTAAAGAGTATTATTGCTTCTTAGAAAAGTGTGTACATGCATAACAACGTTATTTCAGAAAGAACTACTTACTCCGGTTGTTATTTTACTTTAACATTCCACACATCAAGGTACTTCATATATACTTACGTGCGTCCTAATTTTGTACACTGTTGAAGTTCATCCGTAAATTTCTGAAAGCCATGAAAAATCAGGGCATACTATTTTAAACCAAGTTTCAGTGGTTAAAATCGTAATCGGAATAGTATTTAATAAGAGGAAAAATTGAGTAGAATCGGCTTTTCATACAATATTTTGATTTAGCTTACACATATTATACGTAATTTCACCCAAAATGTGAACATTATCAAATATGAAACGATACGAAAATATATTATGCATTGGACGGGAACTTCGTCACAACGTTATAATAACTGTTAATTCTACGTGTGCGCTTAGGCTACAATGCGTAATAATAATGATGACAGTACGGTCGACCCAGTACATGTCATTTAGTTGTTGATTCATATACATGAAACCAACAACAACAGCAACACATGACACAACACGGCTCCCTGGGAGCATAAGGCAACAGAAAAGATGAGAGAATGAAAGGATTTGCGTAGCAATACTTATCGTATATACATTTTTTGGTGCTTAATTGACCGGGAAGCAGAGATTAAATAATCATCGCTCCATTAATGTCGCTAACTTTTCTCCGTTGAATTGCTAATGTTTACGCGAGAAGGGCACCATTATATGGTGTGTTTGTACTCCCTTAATGGCTTTCCTCTCGTGCTATTGTGCTTATTGCTCCTGCCATCAATTCATCATTATCTCGCATTGTGAATACTAAAAGAAAGGCATCAACTATCACAAATTTTGTGCTTTTTCAGGAAACTTCAAGTTTACAAGAATTCGTATGATTTCGAACGTTTTTTTTGTAGTATGTAAAAAGAATGAAATATTAAATACAGATATTTTATCTTAAATATTAAAAAAAAACTTAGAAAAACTCACTTTTTTGTATTTTCACTTTCAATGTATAAAAAATAATTGCATATTTGAATGAGTTCATTTTGGTACATGTATTTTGGTTCATTGTTGCATAATATTATAAATATCATGCGTAGACATATACCAAGACAGTAAAAAAGTAAAAAAACAACGTATTTTTACTTCCAATATTGGTTTCCAAAACGAATAGTAATTTACAACTTTGCATGCGTCTCTTGTGATCGTCCAATTTAACATTTGAATATTTTAATGTGAAAGTTTAATGAAATTGCCAGCGACAAAATCTTTATTTTTAACAACATGTCTTTACTATCAGTTCATACGTTGATGAGAATCAAATGGGATGCAAGAAAAAATGTAATGAAATGAATGCGAAAGCCAAAGGGAATTTGAAATAGTCGCAATTACATCATTGCCTATTCAAACATTATTAATGCAAACAAAAATAGAAGTATTTTTTTCACAATAGAGCACCCTTCTTAAACACTAAAAAAGATAATGTGAATAGAAAAAAAGACTAATACTTTATAATATGGTTGATACGAGAGGGAAATATATTTAAGTACAGTAAGATTACTTTTATTATCCAGAGAAATGAATGAGAGAATAAAAAGGTGGCGAATGGCTTTGTCAACCAGAAAGCAAAAAAAAAGTAATAGAAGAATAGCTAATGTAATAGAAAGTAAAGTAGCATCCAGATCACACATATACAGTCAAGTGGTGATGACGATGACTACATTATTGAACTTGTTTTATTGTAGTTTGCTATGTTGAATAAGAAAGGAATTGTTAAAAGTTTACTTACTGCTTCTACAACATTTGCATAAAGAGGGAAGAAGAGGAGGACGTCGACAGAAATATTATTATTATGGAGAAAAGTGAAAGTGTTTTTCATTCGTCGTCTACTTCGTCATTCTCATACCTACTTTACTCACTCGCTTTGCTTTACAGACAATAGAATTCACTCTCAAGTAAAAAAAAACGAGAAAGAAATTGAAATCTGCATAAAATTTATGGTGTCTCAAAGGTAAAAATGGTAATAAAATGAAGGCAGGCTAAATCCTTTGAGTAAATTGAATTGCAGAAAAACGACTTCAATTTAAAAATGTCGCCACTTGAAAAGTGGCGAAGGAATAAAGGAGAATAAAAAAGTTTTTTTTATATTCCAAAATACTTTACTTTTTTTTACCCTATCGTTCCTCTGCAGTCATTTTCTCTCTTTTTTCTCTCTCCCTCTGCTACTTTTTCTTCTGAATTTTTATAAGATTTCCATTAGTACTACAGTGACTCTATTATATTATAATGTGAGAGGTGTGATTGCTCGTATTGCTCTACAACTGTTTGTATCCCTGGCCGGATGGAAAGAGATCAGTAAAATGTAATATTGTCTAATATACATTTCAAACTATTTTGTTTGTTAAACTTTTTTTCTCTCAGACAATGTAAAAAATGTAAACGTTAAGTAAGTATATTATATTTACTACCCGATAAAAAAAAGTTGCGAGAGCAACATTGAAAGTATAAGTGGTTGATTTCTCTTTATGCGTAGTAGAAAATGTAGAAAATTGGATAAAGACGAGGATTGAAAGAAAGTGAGTAGGACTTATTGTGAAAGGATGGATAGCGACAAGAGAGAGAGGGAAAAAAGTTCATTCCAAATTGAATTGAATTCATTTTTAAATGTCCCATAACAATGTTTTCACTTTACCATTTTGCTGTTAGTACTTGTTCATTTACATTTTTCTCACTCCCGATTCCCCAAACCCATCATGGATCCGTACGGCGTGTGTGCATGTGTCTGTAACATAATAATAAGCTGGTGTGATTTTCTCGTCGTCGTGATGTGCAATTTATACGGTTAAAAGAATTACACGCTCTGCATGGTTGGCGATGAATAGGCAGTCTCTTTCTCAAAGTACCATCTCCCGACTGAATTCTAAGTGAAATATTACTCTTGCAATGTGAAATTTACTTTTTAATTTAATCAGACCCATCATCAATCCAATAGAACCGCTTTCTTCAAAACCATCATATCATCATCCCACCCAGGTAATTATATGTATTGAAGCATTCCTTGACACTTATAAATATTTTTATTGCCTTTAAATTATAATTCGGTCATAAAAGTTAAAATTAGGATGACATTTATAACGCATTTTTATACCTCGACGAAATTTCATTACGCAGTGATATTTGACTGTGCAGAAGCTTTCACAAATGCTCTATTTATGTAGATCATCTTTATTTTTATTTTTTGCATTTAATTTTGTTCGGTGTTCTTTGTAGAAGCAAAAACGGGGTTACCTTCTCGCACAACATTTTCACTTGCTTTTTTGTAGCCAATTCTCTGGTTCTACAATGAGTGTGTGAGATTTAATTTCAAAATTTCTCGTAAGAGTAAAGCAAACGATCCCTCCCTCCATCACCACCATATAATCGTAAAGCCACAAAGTAAACAAGCTTACCATTTATCCTCGTCATAAAAGTCTAAACTGAGATGAATTGGAAGCATGAATAATATGATAAATAAATATTATCCCATGCCACATTTATACATATGTATGTGACATTTATGGTGAAAATATCTTGTAAATAAAGCAAGAGAAGAATAAAATGACCATAATAACAGTCATTTCATCTATGACAGACGCAATACGTCAACAAAAATTTACACCCATATGATTACACACCACTACCCCGATACGCCAAATCGTTCGGCCCGAAAGTTAATTTAAGGTGGCCAAAATATTCGGTTAAGCTTATGGGCATAACCGAAGGTTTCTTTCTCATCCGATGCGGCCAGCCGAAAAAAAATTACGGCAACCGTATACGATCCGAATAAAAATTTGTTCGGTTTTAATGCTAAATCCATTCGGGTCTAAACCGGTATGGTTTCTGAAACAATGCGTAATATGAGTTAATGCCGAAAAATACCCGAATCGCTAAATGAATGCTACACATTAAAAAATACACAAGAAGCGTTACATAACATTATTTTATTGTATGTAAAAGTGGAAAACAATAGTATGTATCAACATTAACACTGCGATCAGGAAGCACAACGCACTGACAAATAACATCACTTATTTTTATACTACATTGAATATTTTCAGATAGCCTAGTAACAGTATATATTCCCAAATTTGAGCTTTTTACCGGATAACTACTCACATCCTTCCTAGACTTAAATTCTTTACAATTAGCAACAAGTCGATCCCCTCTTTGTTCAATAATAGTTGTAATTAATATAATTTTATCTGGCAACAACCGGTAGCAATTTGAGCCAATTTTTGAACTAAAATGAAATGAATTACTTTTACTCGGTATGCTCATATTAGTGTTCATTACATTTTCATACTCTACAATTCTTTTACTAACTTGTTCTACAGGATAATTTTTCGAATGTAACATTCGTTTTATAGTTTGCATGAAATTTTCAAATGGAAAACAACTTGCTCTATCTAAATTACCAAAATTTAATGCATCTTCATTTAAATGCAGCAAGTTATGTACATTGTAAACTGCGAATTCTATCCCATACAATTTAATACCTTCTTCTACGAATTTCGTTATAAGTGATTTTGCAACACAGTTCCACTCTAAAACATTTGCTTTATTTGAAAGTAAAATGAACATAGCACAATGAAGTAGCAAATAGTGATAATATTGACTTTTAGATAGAAGCCCTTTAAGACATACAACACCTGTATAAAGAAGTAAAGTTCTATACTCAGTTGCCTTAAAATTGTCACTTTCAAGTAGCCCACGTGGTAACCTCTGAAACCCTTTAGGAATAAATTTTCTAAAGCTCAAAAGCCGCTTAGACATCTCTAAAATAATTGAATTACTTAATTTGTGGGGAATTTTGCCTTTCACCCATTGTCGAAATAATTTCCTCGTTACTCCTAAACATACATTATGCATATAATCAATTGGAACTTGGGAAACTAGCCCAATGTCTAAATTTTCAATTAAACACATACCAGTTGCCCGGTGATGCTTTTTGTCTAGTTTGTTGCGAAATGACAGATCTGTTCGTTTATCATTACTTGTTTGTGGGAATACAATACGACCGTGCCATTCGCCTACCTGATTGCATCGTTCACACGAAGAATATCCGTTATGATTATTAATATTCTTTAGAAAGCTACGAGCAGGAGCATCTGCTAGAATTTTTGAAATCCTAAACTCATACAATTTGCCATTTATCTCAATTCCATTTCGAGCTAACTCGTTAGATTCATTTACAAAATCTTCCAAAAATAGTGTGTCTACTGGCTTTGACTTGCCAAAAAATAATCCAATAACAAACGGAATATCATTCGAAAGTTGATCTAATCTACCAAGAATAGGCCAAAACGACTTAGTATTTGAGTTCGTAACTGGTATACCATCTACGCCTACCGAAAGACTTATCAACGAAGAAGATATTTTTTGTTGTAATCTTAAACCGAAAGGAGATGAATCGTTTTTAAATTCCTCGTGTGAACATGAAATCTTGTGGCTAAGACGCGATAACAAACCAAAATGGACATACTGGCCACCACTAATTTCTTTTACATTGAGTTGTCTAGGCGTAGAAAGCAGGGTTCGTGGATCTAACGGTAGAAAACTTAAACGAGGTTTTAAAATTGACAATAGATTTCTCACTGCACTGTGGGTAACATTGTGTTCTACTACCCACTTCCTTAAAGAATCCAGCAATGACATATCGTTAAGCATAAATGAGTTTACCGAACATGTGTCACTCAAAAGTGTACTAGCAATTGATTCGAGACTGGTGGACTGATTAGTCTGACTTACAACACTTGAATTTTCAAAATTGTCTAAATTATTTTCTATACTACCCATTACACTTGACACTATACTAGGGTTATTAACAGGTAAAACATTTTTTGGGATGGACGGCGGCTGTTGGATATCACTAAGAAGTTGTCGTAATTCTAATCTGCTGTGTCGGCGCTGGGAACTTCCGGAGTATCTTGATTCACGCATGGTTGAGCACGTTTACGCCTGGCGTCTCTTCCTCCTAAGCGATCTCCTGAATTTTTTAACCAGTTTTGAATTGACTTATCGATCTCACTTTCAGTTACTCCGGCACACTTTTTGGTCTGCTGAACAGAACCTAAAATTCGAAAGATAATATGATTTAGTATCTAATTCTGAGTAATAAAACTATTCACATTTTTTGATGCAAAAACTCACAATAAATTGACTTCAGAATTTCAGTGCCCTTAAACCCAGCGTCAGTTTTCCTTCCGTTTCCAGTTAGACTAAGACGTTTTGCCAAATCGTTTGTCACCAGAGTATTTAGAATCCTTTGGGTAACAGAGGAGTAGTTCGTGCCTCCAATCGTCCGAAGGTTCTTAATCTGCAGATTTAAGGAAATAAATGGATATCATTGAGAACAACTAATGTAAACATGAATCTAATATTTTATGTGGGTCTATATCGTACCAATTTTTTTCGCAGCGACTCATCCTTCAATATTTCATTAAGATCGGAGAATTCTTCTACTGTCGTAACGGGAAGATTTGGCAGCCCTAATACATCCTTATCGTCTAAGTTTTTGTCTGCAGTTCTACGAAGAAGTTCTTCATTGTCATTATCAATCTTGATTAACCGCTTTAGTACTTCATCTTGAAATTCTGTGAAACGTATTTATAAAAATTAATTTATATTAATTTTTCGAAGCTTTAGTTTTGATCGATCATACATTATATGAATGCACTACATGAACTTACTAGCAGCTTGAGATTTGACTTTTGTAATTTCCGTCCAAACCAGATTCCAATCAATATTGTTAATGCCACTGTGACTGGACTGTGATGAATTTACTTGTTGGATATCGATCGAGCTAGAGATGTTGACCGGCTGTATATCAGGAAACACTGGACTGCATGAGTTTAAAGAAAACGATGGATACTGCGATTTTGAGATGATGTCACTAGTCTGGTCCAACGGTGTTGCGGCAGTGGTGGCGATTTCACTTTCAAGGCAGCCTGAAATTGAGTAATGAGAATGCTAACACATTAATATTTGCAAATATATACACTGATCACAACAGTTATGTAGAAATACTGATTAATGCTCAAAATCATCTTGCCTGATGAAACAATCACTTTTGGAACTCTCACTAATCCAAGTTTAGGTGTAGGAAAATGGTCCTCTTCCGAAGCGGAGTCGTCAGAACTTGATGATTCGTGGGGTTGAAACTTTGATTTTACTTCTGTCGGCTTGTTTAGGTATTTTCGTTTCCTGAGGTTCCGTGCTTGTAGTACGCAGCGATTTTCTGGTTCTGTTGAATTCAGATCCGATGCATCCTCTGCCCGCCTAGCTCCCAACCTTGCAGCTTTATAATCCACTATAAAATAAAAAATTAAGAAACAAAAAGTAGAATTAACTCAGCATTAACAATAATTTAATTTGTAATATTTTTAAAAAGCAGTTTTTGTTTTAAACGTACCAAACACTCCAAGGATTACGCAAGCGTGAATACTCCACTTTAAAGTTGGGCTTTGATGTTTTTTAACTAGATTTTTATAATTTAATGTACTATCTGGCCAATAGCACTTGGTGCCGTTGTCAATTACCCATGAAAAGGAAACTGCTTCTACTAAGTCTTCACTTAAAAACTTAACCACTGCAAACTTGTTTGCTCCAGAAACTACCTTATTAGCGTCCATGTTGAAATTGGTTTAAAATATTTTATCGGAATTTCTAAATGATAAAATTATCACGACTCACAATTTGCTGGTGGATAGTCGCAAGCAAAATGCATTAAGCAGACTGGTGCCCGCTTTAATGATTTACATGCTTTTTGTTTTGCTAAAGTGCGTGTCGAACGGAATGAATTGCCGCTCAATTTTCTGCCGCAATGCCGTGTAATGTAAGAAGTGGTACCGATATCATTTTATTAGTTCAAAATAAAGTTCTGTGTAGTAATTCGGCCCGCTTGCTTTCATCTTTCGCTTGTACTTTCGGTACAGAAAGTTGTAAACGAATTACCCCCGAATCCGGTTACGATGCAAACTTTGTACGGCAAATTCTGCCGTATATTATCAGAAACCCCCGTAAAAGATAAGAAGCTTTACCGAATTCCTTGGCATATCGGGACGACATTCACATCATCGTCATCGTCAGCATCAACACAATAAAGTATAATAAATATAAGCCTAATAAAGCTCTTTTACTGATCCCCCAAAAGATGATTTGAAATATATATGCAAAGCTAAGAGTGTCAGTTACTACAAACCAGCACAAGTTTTATATGTGATCCAATATCCAATAACGATAGCATTTAAAAGGGAGAAATTTCGTTTTCTCCAAAAGTTACAAAAAAATAGGGGCAGCGATTACTCCTTTGGGGAAATATGACGCATACTTGTCACTTGCCATTGTTTGTCCTTTTTTGTATTTAGAAAGTCATTATTTCATATATTTATTTTTGATTTAATCAATGACATGACAAAAGTCAACTTACAGTTACAGCTAAAATCAATCAATCATGATCCAGCACTTAATTCAACTTTAGAATGAAAATCCTTTCTCTGATTCTAAAAGTAATTTGGTGGTCCTTGTTAGCGTATCATGCAGATGTATACTTAGTAAATATTTTCAAGAAATTTATTACACCTGTCGCTAGGAAAATAAAAAAATTAAGAAAATCAATGAACCCTGACGTTCCCTAAAAAAGATCTGATTCCGTTTACTGACCAAGGTGACTTTTATCTTGTAAGCTCAGACATTCTCGCGCTTACTTGTTAAGCATGACAAGTGGTCTTTTCTAATAAAATTCACAATTTTACGATCGTAGAGGGCAGATATCGATTTTCAATCTAAATTTCAATTGATGGCTGAAAACTGATTTGGAAAATAAATTCATGCATATGTATTTATGTGTACCTATTTTTTTTCTTTTACTGTGTGTGTAGCATGTTGCCAAAACATATTCCCATGAAACAAACAAAACTATGCGCACTATTTAAACCAACTTGTTGGTTACAATTGCCACGAATGAGTGTAAAAAACATGCTCACCTCATCTCCTCATTTTTATTATTTTCTCTCTGTTTGTATGTAAGAGAGAGAGAGAGAGAATACCCAATCTTATTTAAATAAATGGCTCTGTGAACCTACAACGTGGATTTGACAATTATTTCTGAGGTACAGGGTAACAAACAGATTATTAATTATTCATGAGCTAGACTCACCAGAGTGGTCTCTCTTCTTCATCGTCGTCTCTTTCTCTCACATAAACAACAATATACAATAGGCAAGCTGCTATAACTGATGATGATGAAGATGCTGAAAAGGATTATAAAAGAAAGCCTCCCAGAAGAAAATGAAATGGTGATGAAAAACACGCAATAATAAACTGGGCGCTTTGTTGGGTAGGGCGCACCAAGCAAGTTAGTGGTAACCACCGTCATGATCATCATCATCAGCAATGAAATTATAGTAGTAGCGTTGGCCGTGTAGGCAGTAAAAAGCAGTAATATGGATAATATGATGATACGAGTAGTAGTGTAGGCCTTAAGGCTTAATGGCATAAGAGATGAAATCTTGGACGGAATGTGTTTTCAATAATATTCTTACACAGCCAAAACATATATACATACATACATGTGCTGTTCATTTCATATCGTTGTCAAGCGAGGTTCCTCCCGTCGTTTTTGTTTCATTTTAAATGGACCAAGAAAGAGGGAAGAGTTAGTATGTTTTTAATAATATTACTTATCTTGTTAAGAAAAGATTTCGTTCCGTGATTCAGGGTGGTGTTCCTCATTTCTTTCATTCTCTCTCTCACTCACTCTCTCTCCTGTTGTCTTTTATTTTTTACTTTTTTATTCTCCCACCACTCCAGCCAAGAAAACTAACGTTAATATTATTATTGTTTGTATGCTTGTTTACGCTCTCTGGCAATGAAGATGTGATGATGAAGACACTATATGTCAAGTCTGTGATTCCCTTAAATATACTTTACCAGGTACACACACACGTTGTTGTGCAGTTTGTATGGTCTTACCTACCTTTTTTACTTTTAAAGATGTTTTCGATTCGGATACTTATAGAGATACATGTCTTCGTCTCCCTCCCGCCGTCCCTCCACACACACCACCACCGTGTAAAGTTGTTTTTTTGTTTAGTAGCCAAGTTTGTATTACTCATGTAACTTTTTTTTGCTTCTTAAGGACTCTAATGATATATTTGTATTGTTGATACTGCAACTGTGAATTGTTAAGTGGAAATTTATAACAATGATATTGGTTTGCGTTGGTCAGATGGATGACGATGATGACTCTATTAGCTCGTTGAAAACCACCACTTTTGGTAATATTCATGAGAAAAAAAGAATACATGTTTAAGCTTTTTTCCTTTTTTTACCACCACCATTACCACTGGAGCTGGATATAAAGGAAGGTGACAGAGATGGTGATGGAAAGGGTTTTTAAGTACATGATTTTGGCAGGAGAAAACCCGAAGATTCAAATCTGATTTTTAGTTAAAGATTCTCAGCGAAGCGGATTCGTTAAATAAAAAGAGATTCATGTCTCCCTGAGCTCCTTGTTGTCGTCGTCGTCATCTCATTCTTCATTTTGGGCAACTCGACAAACACACACAACTGAACATAAACCTTTGGGTTCCTTAGAAAATACACGAACATACTGATATACAGAAATTGATGAAGATGGAAGCAAAAACACAAGTAAAAATACAACGGTTTTACACGGGGTATAAATTACCTTCTTTCGACACTTTTCTACATTCTACCTATTTACTTTACCTTCGGTAACATTAAAAAGGGAAAAAGAGAGACGAGTAGATCGAAACAGTGGATTGAGGTAGTGATGATGGCAAGTATCCTCAGCAGATCTGAAAAAGAAGAAGTGTGGAATTCTTTTAAAATCATGACATTTTTTTTCTTTAAAAGAAGCGAGTCTCGTCGTTCATATCTTAATCACTATTTATCCATCCGATAAAAATGAGCCCCTTTGATTACTCTGATACTTCCGACATGTATGTGTGTTTTAAGGATTAAAGGTATCAGTTTCCAGTAGCTTATCAATATCATGCTTGAAAAAAATTACACATTGCGTGGTTAGAAGTAGTTGAGTTCCCCCTTAAATCGTCTTAGTATTACACATTCTATTGTTTTGTCAAACCAAATTGGTAATTAATGCTAAAAGTTTTTTTCCATTTCCAGAAGCTGAAATAACTACGTTATATTATTATGCAGATGGGTTTGGGAATTTTATCCAAGAGAAAAAAAAATAAGAATTTTTGAAGCGCTTTAATGATTAAAGTTGTTTGGTAGAAAAAGAATTGGATGTGCTTTTTACTCTAATTTCCATAATAAAAGCGTTTTACCATTTTTTGATTGGCATGACTTTTAATAGCACTGACCATTGACGCATTAAAAAATAAAGGCGGAAAAATACCACGATAAATGGTGGAAACATAGCTGGTTTAATAATAAAGTTGGAAGTAATTTTTTTCCCGTGCACGATTTTGTTTCATGCAAAAGAAAAATGTATGCATACCGACAAAAAAGAAAAGTATCAGTAGTAATAATGGACAAGGGCAATCACATAATGTTATGGTAGACTGCTACTACACACCACCTGCTCATTAATTTGATGTGTGTGCTATATTTTATTTCCCTTTGTTGACTTTCAATACCCCAGCTAATTAATAATGAGGAATGAGAGGTTTGCATGATCGACCCCAAAATTGAGGGAGCAATTTCTGTTTAATTACTGTTCACAGCCTTTTTTTCCAGCATAATATACCTTACAACGTCGCACGGACTATTATAAGTATTATGAGATGACAATTTTGAACTTATTATTTCATAATGAAAAGATTAAACGAATCAAATTCGTGGGAATTGACTGTTTAGATGTGCTTAGAAATAATATGCATGTATGTCTTTGGTAAACCTATAATGTATAAAAAAAATTCTTCTTCCTTGTAATCACGTTATACAATAGTAGACGTGCGGTGGAAACGCATTTTTTTAGTTCATGGCGTGTTTCTGGTGAAAAAGACAAAAGCCACTCATTATCATAATTTCTAAAATGCATAAAGAGTTATTAATGATTAGCAAGGTTTTTTTATGGTGAATAAAGTGCTTGACATTATGACAATAATGATGGATGCAATTAAAACAGAGATAATTGCAAATAATAGTTTTCTGCTCGACCATTTGAACAACAGTTTAACTTTTTTATTTTTTTATTTTTCGTACTACTCTTTTGGAAACTTACTGTAGCGCTTGTCAGCCAATTTTTTGCGCAATTTTCGTTTACTAAGATTATAAATTGTATGCTTACACAATATTGCTACAATGTTAATTTACATAAATATACATAAGAACACACGGATAATCTATAACGTATTGGAAATGGGAACTCTTTTTCTGGATACTACACTATACGAACTTTGATTTGGTTCACAGAAAATAACTGTTTTCACGCAACATATTATATTCTATGCTGGAATTTAATTTAATACGAAAAATACAAAAATGGGTTTCAAATGTAACTAAATATTAAGGTTCTTTAAACATCACAAATAAATTATCACAACGAACCAAGATTGTCCTCTTGATTGCATAATAATTACTAAAAGTAAACTTCTCAATATATTATTGAAATTAAATTAGTTCATAAAACGAAACGCAACAAACTTAAACTTATCAAAAAAAAACTCGTTAGCTTTTGTGTCGTTCATTTGAATTTAAACTTCATACATGGTGGAAAACTTGAAATTGGGTGGTATATATAATATAGTATTTATGTACTGCCTCAAAAATTGTATACCTTATTTGATAAAATGTAAGCATATAAGTTTGTATATATCTCTTTTTTGGAATAATTTTATACCGCATTGAGTGATTTCAGGAGACTGATATGTAGCTGGTTTGTGATTGGACGTATATAAATCCAAGACGTGCATAAGATGATGTTCAAGAGAAAAAAATATAAAGATCAAGTATCACCTTTCTACTACAGCTCTCTCTATATCAGGATATATTGTAGTTGATATACCCTAACAAGAGTAACAAAAGAAACTAGTAAAAAAAGTTCAAATTAAATAGTCAAGAAAAGGGTGGAGCACATGAAACGGGATTTTAATGCATCCATTCGATCCACAATCCCTTTTCCGTACTCCTAAAATAAATTTGGTAGCGTTTACAAAAAGTGTCATCTAAAAATGTCTACAGAATGAATTCGTTGTATGTTCTACTCCCTCCTAAATGTTGTCGCTTGTTGTAAATTGTTAATTTTCAAAATTGTCAAGTTGATAATTTGAAAGCAAGGTACAATTAGGAGGAAAAGTATAACGTTGGAATTCGAACGTGGTGATGGAAACTTGACTGTGAATGCTAGCTTGAATTGAATAATATATAGAAGTCAGAAGTGGACGGTTAAACTCCTATAGGTTTTCATACTCAATTGTGGTAACTTCAAAAAAGGGTCAATAGTTTTGCTGTAATATTAAAATGAGACAACTACGACTTTACGATTAAGTCATAAGATTAAAACTGGGAATGGAAGTACAATGAGATTTTTGTGGATCCAACATAAATTAAAGCGCATTGAATTATGTGATAAAAATGCAAACGATGTTTTTCTTTTCAATTTAAGCTATGCGACATAGCGTAATAATTAACTATCAAAAACTTTCTTTCTTCAGCAGATTCTATAATTACATTTTAATAAGACTTAGATAATTTATTTTTTTAAAGTTTAAATACTTATCACCATTCATGGGTAGACTATGTATTTACATGTTAATATATTACAAAGAATAGGAGGTTTTACAGGATTTGATTTTTTTTGCTACAATAACAATATCCCTTTGCTCTAGACAATTTCACACTTTTTTAAAAATTACAATTAAGATTCATGATCAACAATACTGCACAGTAAAATAAATAATTGTTCTTAGAATACCATGACGACACTTAAAAATATCTCGAGAAAAAATACATGATTAAGCGCCATAAATATAATGGTTATTATATGACGGTAAATATTGCTACTTGAAATCAAATGAAAATTGCGTCGTAGAACTTGTATCGGCATTATTAGTTTACTAGGTCACCCTTTTGGAAAATGTATTAATGAGGGGCAAAAAGTTGAGCACTATTTTGAATTAAAGTGTTGAAGTTAGCGGCAGCAGCAGCGGCGGCGAAAGCGGCTGCTAGGTGAGGTCTCGTGGCCATTTTAATCTTCTCTAGTTCCGCCTCTTGGAGTCGCTTCGCCTTAGCTCTTCGGTTTTGGAACCAAATTTTCACCTAAAGAAAAAAAAGAAAATAATAATGATTAATTATAAAATCGGTTTGTACATTTTATATAACTGATTGACTTTTTTGTATAACGAAGAAATCCACATTACATGCAACCAAATTTTATAAGAAATATTTTATAATTTTATATTCTTTAGTAATCCAAGAAAGGTATTTGTTATTAATTCTAAAGAAGCAAAGTCCACTAAGGAATGTCAATCAAGTGAAAACGAAAAAAAAGTCAACACGATAATAATACAAAATGTATAATTGATAATATAGTCCCGTTTTTTATAGCCTTCTTCTCATTCTCTTAATATCTTTCATTCAATGGACAGCCATAATGGCAGTCATAATTAATTAATCAATTGGCATTCTTATTAACCTTACTTCAGTCTTTCTCTCTGCTTTCAATGACTTGAAAGACTAATCTAAAGCGTGAAAATTTAATGAAAGCAATTCCCCAAGCCATATTCTCTTTCCTCAAATAAAAAACAGCAGTTTGACATGTTCTGTAGAAAGATGGACAAAACAATGAAAAAAGAAAGAGAGCGAGTTGTCCTTTTTTATATCTAGCTTCATGCATAAATATTGTTGAAACGGAAACATGATTTTTATTCACCATGCACGACAACAGCAATAAACACAAAGGGAATAATTGGATACCCCAATAAATAAAATATTATTGACTTATTCATAGAAAGTCATCATAATCATATTATAATTTAGAAGTACATATTAGTTCATATACTTCTTATTCTACAGGAGGAAGGGAAAGGGCGAAAAAGGCGACCAACTTCTCTCATCAATAAAACCTTCTCAGTGTGTGCGCATAAATATATTATAATTCTTGTGGGGACTCTGGTAGTATTTATAAACGTTGAGCTAGCACAGGTTTAAATGATTTGATGTAATATTTTTGAAGCACGCCAAACAAACGTCATAACAATAAAGTGAAATGTGTTTTTGTATTTGCTTGATTTGATACAATTTATACTTTTCTTAATTTTTTTATAAGAAGGTATATTGTGGTAAGTGAAAAGTGAGCCGCATAATTCAAACAAAGTTGACGAAGAAAACAATATTTGCTGTCATTTGTACATTTTCTGTACAGTTTTCCTGAGGATTCGTTTTCAATTAAAAATTAATAACAGTTTGTTCCCCGTTATGATGACTGATTAATGAAAAGAAACACCCTATGCGACTGGAGACAATGCCAAGAGTCTAAATAAAATTTACGTTTCATCGCCATAATATACATAGAAAACCCCGAGTAATCAAATATTGATTGCATGGTTGAGTATGAACTGAAGCATAAAGTAAATTTTCAGTAACATAAAGAAAATTTTCTTGGTCCAAAAAGGGAATTTTCGTGACAAGTTTCTGTTTCAACTCTTTCAGCCAATTCAATGATTGGTAAAAATTGGAATGTGAAATGAAATAAATATTTAAGATGACAAAGGTATATGTATCTTTAAAAACATGTTCGAATGGAAACAGGGCTACGATGTAAGTATAGCAATGTTAGGACTTGTGTGCGGAACGGATCGTTAATTATGTTATTGTTGTCGATAATGAGCAAGTTTCTCAAAATAAGCTTAACATTTAAGATTTTTTTATTACAGATTAAGTATTTTTTTACAAACAAGTCCAGTCGTCAAAACACTTTTTTTGTAGGGAACAAGCAAAGCTGCTATAAAGAATTGAGTAAAATGTTTTCGTGTACTTTTTTGTCATATTACGAGCCTGCTAGCCTCACTGAAACATTAAACGAGGTTTCCACAAAAGACAGAAAATATACTTTCTTGGTGACACGGCAACGTGCCATTTTTACTAATTCATCTGCGGCTTTGTGGCTAATATGAAAAAGTGTGCATGTTAAACTACCCTCTTGTGTAGCTAGATTATGGAATCGACAGCATGGAAGCAGTAAAAGATGCATAATAAATTACAGTCAGCTCTAGCTGCCTAAAAGTGAGGAGTCAAAAGTTACAAAATGATTGTGTGTGCTCATATTAATATTGAGCAAATAAGAGGTTTTGTAACTTTTATTTTCTTTGGCCTGCCTACATTACACTACCAACTGTCTCTAAAATTGTCTTCATTATTCCTTGCCAAATGAATTGGAAGTTGCTAATTACACAAATAGATTTTTGGCAAGCTGAGTAATTGAACTAGAACACTTTTTTATTCGTTTAAATGTTTGATACGTCTCCAGCTTTGCTCACAAAGTGGCAAATAAGAGCGAAAGAGAAGAGAAGGAGGAGCAGAAGGTAAGGAGGAGGGAATGAACAAGACATCATTATAATTTTGTCTATTGTCTTGTCTCCTCTGGTAATTGTCCATGAAATATACAAAACGACTAAATGGTTTGAGTCTATATGATGAATAAGTGTAGAGTGTAGAAGAATGTATACAAGTCTCATCGTCGTCGTCGTCACCACACCATAATTTCATTTCAATTGCGTAGTCGTGCTAGTGTGAAATATGCCAACTCCTTTTTTGGTAACCAATTAAATTACAACAAAATTCTTTTGAGACATTCAGCCAGTGTGTGTGTATGTGTGTGTCTGATAAAGAGAAAGAGGAAGGGAGGCTCTCACAAGAACCGCTGCTGACAAACGTTGATGTGTAAAATGACAATTGTGATGATAATAATATTTCATTGTGTTGTCCTTTTCTAACTAAAGTAAATAATATTCATAATGATCATTTAAGTTGATAATGAGAAAAACGGCAGTTATTATTATCATTTTGTTTTTCAACAAACCAGCGCAAAAATGCAAAACTAAAAAGAAATGAGTTCATTAAAATTATTCATTCAGCTAACACACTTGCTCATAATGTGCTCACAATGATAAAAACTAAAATAATTGTTCATATAAGCTCTCATATTTGTGTCAGTTTTTCTGGTACGTTATTTTGCACATTGTTTCAAGAGAGGGCCATTAATGAAAATATATAGTTTTTTTCATAATTTCAGTATAGAAAGGGGTTTTATTATATGAATGTATTTGATGAGAGCGGCATCCTGCTCATTATCGTTAAAACAATTAACGATCATGAAAATGCTACAAACAAGGATATCTCACTTATTATTTTGAGTTGGGAGCCATCTTAAATACTAGAATTTAAATTAACAGTTAAGCTATTGTTACAAAAAGAAGCTGTGTTCATTATAATGTTATCAGAGTCTTCACGTCTTCTTGAAATTATAACCAGCATTTATTGTCATTTCACCACAGCTTAACGTTTTATTCTATTCATTAAAGCACAGTTTGGTTGATAATTAACAACAATGATAGGACGATGGTGTCTGATATTTTAAAAGATAGGTAGTCAATGTGCCTACTCTGTCATTTACAGTGAATTTCATTGTTGGTGTCATTAAAGTCGTTGCTTTATACATTTTTACTGTTGTTTTATCTGTTTGTAACATTATTGAGCTGACATTTTAATGCATTTAATTTTTTGGATTTTTTTTCATAAAACTTGACGAGTATTAGAAAAGACATATTGAGATTAATAGAATGGTTACCCAAAATTTACTTTTTTTGCCAAAACTATGGTAAATTATATGCATTTCATCACATTTATTATGAAAATGGTACAGAATCCATTTAACATTTTCTTGGTTTAATGGATTAATTGGAATTAAAACTGATGTGTGCACTGTGCAAGTACGCCTGTGGTGCGTGCTGTTCGAGACGACGTATTGTTTATTTTAGATTTTATCTTATAAATAATAATGATATTACATATGGGATGTCAATATAATTGAAAGTTTTCAAAGCATAAGTGATTACTACTATCAACTAGCTAGGCCCTTCGTGATAACGATGATAAAGAGACTTTTTATGTGGAATTTTGCACTTTTACACTTTCAAGTTAGCTTAAATGATAGATAATTTTGTGTCTGGTTGTACATGTAATTTTAGTAGAGAATCTATTATTGGGATTGTATCATATATGGAGACAAGTTTGATGTGGCCCATAACATATCATTATTCTGCTTTTGTACGAAGGAAGCTACCGATTTTATATGATAAACTGTTATTGCACACCTGGTAATTACCGGTTCACGTCACCAAACAGCCTTATTTATCATCATTGTCAGTCGTTTTGTTCTCGCCTTTATTCTATCATATTGTAAATGTATGTATGTATTTATGCGTGCAGATGAATTGCTTTCGGAAATAATTGATTACATTTTCTCTCTCTCTCTAAATTTTACTAACAAGAGTGTGATGGGGATTTGGCCTACGGATCGGACATGATGAGTTTGGACATACCAGAATGTATACAGTATACGCTACTATTTTAAACGACCTTTGATAGAAAAACACAAGTAAATAACTCAAAATATATACCAAATTGCATTGAAACGATATTGCTCAATTGTATGATTGTTCTATTGCTACATTTTGTTTTGTTATTGGGACCTATCATAACATCGATACAGCACTGGGTTTGTATCCTGACAGGTTAAAATTGCACTTTAAAACTTTGAAAAGATAATGATGATGGTGACAGCAGCAGCAACTATTAAACCGCAATAAACTATTATCACCTTTCAAAAGTATCATGTCATCATCATCATCCAACCAAAATATCAAAATTTCAGCCACAATTTTCCACCCAATGAAATTGCCAAAAATTACGAAAATGTGTGTTATATTGCCAATTTTCACATTTATGTGAAATTACTGTATATAATCCAATAATAATAAGGACACATATTTTTGTTCTGCGTCATCTTCACGATAAACTCCTATTTATTTAGAGCCATATGTGTGGATTTGGGAAATAATGGGCAAATGAGCAAATAAACAGGCTGATGATGAGCTAGCTGTAATTGACTTGTACACATTCCCTTTTTCCAATTATTTCTCTGGAAAGTTCAGTTGAAGCATTTACATTGCTAAGTAGGAACAAAAAAGAGTTATTTTGGAAGAGAAATAGTTGGTAATATTGCAGCAATAAATAAATTACGTGAGACTATTACAGGATAATAGATAATTACGGTGCATCATCATCATTTCTCCCTACCTGAACAACTATCCTCTCAATAACACCAACAAAACGATGGACATAAATTACCCTTTAAAAAGACACATTTGCCATTTTCCCTAAAAGTAAGCGATATAATGCGGAAATCAGAGTTTATTAGGTTTTTTTGTTCATTTTGTGCACGAATTCATAAAGTATACATTTACCATTATCCTACCACCAAAAATGATAATTGTAATTATAATGTCGATGGTGGTCATGATTTGACAATAATGATGTTTGAATTATATACTATAAATATTTACTCGAAGGTTAGAATGATGACAATTCGTATTTATTCTCATGACCGTACATTAGCAGGACCATGAAATTTAATACGCCTATAATATATATATTTTTATTTATGAGAGCCATTGAGTATACAAAACAGCTTATTAGCAAAATATTATCTTCTTATTATTACCACTATTATTTTCATTATACGTTTTGATGATTTTAAGTTTCCTATGACCTGATTTATTCTTACTTTATATTTATGACAACATAATATTCAAAGTAAAAAGTGACAAACACTGCACAGTTTATAGTCAATAACGCCAAAAAAATTAAATGTTAATGGCTGTAAAAATTTGTACATGAATACGTGTATGCAGATACATATGATACGAATTAGAAAGGATGATGCTGCTGCTGTTGTTATGCTAGTACAAATTTTTATGCATACGATTTTCATATTCAGCTAACTTAGCTCTAGCTAACATTTTTTTATACAGATATTCTGTTGTACAAGTGAAAATCATAATTTCATTGGTTTGATGGTGAGACAGAGAGGTGTGTAGAACTTGTAATTCTGAACTCTGTTTCGTTGAGCTAGGAATAGGACTATGCTTTCAGTTCCGTTATCTGTCTTCTTAATCAACAACATGCATAGTAAAATGAAACGAAGAAGCAGCAGAGCATCTTTTTATTAGCTAGAATCCGTCGTGTTCTCTCTCTCCCTCTCTCCCTCAATCTTCATCGTTGCTGACAAATATATTTGGTTGTTGGCTTGCTACATTGAATTAATTCGGTGACTCTGTGCCAGGTAATTATTTTGTACTCTTTAAAATACATGGTTATATATATACTTTTATCTGGTCTATTCCCCATCTCTTTCTCTCTTCCTCTGTTTTTAGATGCATTTTCCCTAATTATTACACTAGAGAAATGTTGGCAGCGTACAAATAAAATGGATGCTTGCAAGATAAAAATGGGGTTCAAATAAAATTCAAATTGAATCCCAATAATAATCACAACAACGCCTGAAACGAGAATGTAGCAGAGGATAAATTGGAGCCTCTTAGAGAAAAAAGGCGTTGTTGTTATGTAAACAACTGATTTGAACGACGATTGATGAGGATGTTTCTCCTGCATAAAAATATTTGTTTGTTAGCAACACTAACCTATCACTAGACACTTGGGTTACATTCTGTCGCTCTTTTATTTTTTAGTTGGGGATTCTGAGATCTGATAGTATTGTTGAACTTGGCTTATTCAAGTTTCGAGAGATAAACGTTAGTTCATTAAAAGAAAGCCTTAATACAAGATATAGATTGATTGGGAGTGTGTTTGGTGTTAGTTAGTTGAAAAATAGATATGAAGTGGATTTTACATGTCAACGTTATATGACCACAATTTATGGTAAATAATATAGTCAGTCTGAATTTTTTGAAGGAAAAATGGAGAAAGTAAAATTCTTAATTACCTGAGTTTCAGTGAGATTCAAGGATGATGAGAACTCTGCTCGCTCTGCTATCGACAAATACTGTTTTTCCCGGAACTTTTTCTCTAGTGCTACAAGTTGCTGCGTGGTAAATGGCGTCCTTGGCTTCCGATTAGGTTTGTGTTTCCTCAGAGTGCATTTGACTGGAGAAGGAATTTTTGGTGGTGCAGAAGGGTCATCAGAAGGACCTGCAAGTTATCACATCAAAATGTTGTAAATAACAACTATGTATTTTCTGGCTTAAAAATAGAGAATGTTTCATTTTTTCAGTCTAGTCAAAAGATAAAAAGAAAGAGTCATCTTTTGACCCAATCAGACAAAGCGAAAGAAAATAGTAAAAACAACCAAGACACCATAATACTCCTATTATGACAGCTATAATTAGGCAAAGTGCATTAAATAATTTGAATGATTACATGCATTTATTCATCGGGATTTTCATTTAGTGGCAATGTGGAACTTGTCAAGATCCCGACTAGAGCTTAATCATGTTAAAAATGTATGCTATATATTTTTCCTTATTGCATCAGCAATGACTTTGTTTATTTATACTAAGCTAAAAGAGTGATAACTGATCCATGACTGATTTTCTAAATTTTGCATCTTAATCTTAATTGCTACATTAAATTTTAATGAACAACTATTACTATTTTATGTGACAATTAGTAATTTTATTCAATTCAAAATACGTTAATTGAAACTTATGGCCTGGAAAATCCCACAGAAATCCGAACCCATAATGAAGCTTATTAAAGCTTATTATTCATTATTTAATGAGCAGACAATAATGTGATATGAACAATTTCCTATTATTTTAGTTCATTGTCATCTTCATCATAATAACAATAGTTGTTATTATCCTATGATTGTTATTACTACCACAACTGTCGTCATCATTCGTCAAAATCATCATATTAAAAACTGTTGGTCACAAATAAACATTCCCCTAATCATTGCCATTCCTTTTTAGATTGAAACGGCGCTGGTAATTAAGCCTTTTAAAATAAAACGTAATTAAAGTTGGATGTTTCATTAAAAATGATACAATGATTTTCTGGCAAACGTCTACCAGAGGCATTTATGTACGTGTGTGTATTTCAATTCAGCTTCCGTTTTTGTTCACTCACTCGCAAGGCAAAGTGTGTGTGCATCCTCCTATTCACCAAGCAGGTCATTTTTTTCCACGAAAGGCATAGAGTATAAATAGACATGTTATCTGCTTTGCAGAGTTTGAATACATATTTTTTGATATATCTTTTACACGATTATCACGCCATTTTTTAACAGAACACCTTGACTTGCTCATATTATTGCATGCACTTGAAACATTCCCTGGCCTGTCATTCATGAGTACTTTGAAAAAAACAATGACTCTTTTTTTCCTGACACATTGCATGGTCCCAAATTATGTACCTTTTTTATTTATTTTTCTCTATTTTACTGTCTCCCTCTCTACCTCTATATATAAATAAATGGTATTAATATACAACAATATGTACTGTGCATTAAAATGCTAAAAATCTTAATAGTTTTTTAAGTTGCTACTGTTGTTGTCACTATACTCATTGTATATACAAAAAATAAAATGAGTGAACAAACGGTCATCAAATCATCACATTATCATAGTGATCATCATCATGATTTTTTTTGGCTACATGGTTGCTTGAGTCTGCATACATAACGTGTCGTCGGTGACAGCGCTAGCAAGCAAGAAGAGAAAGAGAAGGTGCGTGCATGAAAAAAAGTTTTAATTTAATTGTTGGAAAATATAATGGATGAGAGATAATGTGCTCAAAAAACTAAGTGTTGACGGTTTGATGATTTGATTGTGAGGATATTACTTGCTTTAAAAAAAAATTCTCTCTTGTGTATTATTATTATAATTTTTCATACATACAAGCTTTTATTACTTTTCAGCTACTCACCAACCAAAAAAAGCAAAATGAGTGACGTGTAAATATTTATTATGCCGTCTATCTTACCATTGCATTTTTACAGTGTTTTAACACAAATGTAATCGTTTTATCATTACTGTCATTAGTATTCACATATATATAGCCATACAAATATGCAGTGCCAATGTTGTGTATATTTTGCAGCTGCGTTTTTTTCTAAAATAAAAATATTCAGTATAATAAATTGTATGGCACGCTTGAAAAAATGATGGAATGGAATACTGCGTTGGTGGCTTACTCAGGGATCTCCACTATAATCAAAACACGTAGATGATTTTGTATGACGCCGTGGTGGTGTTGATAATAGACAATATGTGATGATGATAACTACAACCGTGGCCAAACCGTACCAAGAAAAAATGCTTGTGTGTCACCAATTATAATACGTGTTAATTTTCCTTGCTATCACTACAGAAAAACACGATGGTTTTTGACATGGTGCATACCCACAATGATGATAGTTGGGTAGTTCTTGATGTCTAAGTTATAATAAATTGCAGACAAATGGAATTTCCTGATAATATGTATGCTTTCAGTATTTGCAAACTATTAGGTTCGCTTGACAGAGTAACAGTTATTCAGAAGAAATAAAAATTGAAGCCAGTCAAATTTTATTTTATATGCATGCTTTTTTTTGACTTGTTGAATAAAAATGAAAAAGAGAAAGAAAATAGTGATAAAATAGAAAACAGTAATAACTTACTGCTTGAGCTCTCACTTAATGGATTGCTGAACTTGAGACCAGACCACGTCGACATGGGATGATGTGCAAACGGAAGACCGTGCATAAGCAAGTTGCCCGGATATGGAAATGGATACGCAGGGAACATGGGGCTATTTGGCACAGGTAAAGGTTTCAGCACAGCTGGGCTTGGAGGAGTTGCTGGAGGTGACAAGTCATTGTATTCATGTACCATTATTCCATTATGACTACTGCTACTACTGGTACTACTCCGACTGCTCAGATTTCTTTCCTTTTGGTGGTGGTGACTGGAGCCTCCAGACAGGAGGGAATCAACAGTGAAAAGTGAAGATTTACTCGATTTTGTCGTCTCTGTTGAAGAGGGAGGTGTGGAGCTCCTCATGCTTCCAGCAGATCCTTTACCCATCATTATGCCTGATTTACTCATTTCCAGCATTTCACTAGATAAACTTCCTTGCAGAAGTCTTAAATCTGATAACATCTCAAAAAGTTTTAAAACTTTTGTCTGGATATGATTTGACTTTTCATCCAGAAATGTCCAAAACTAAACACAATTTTACACGTTTGCTCAAAATCCTTTTGCGAATTGACACTTTTTTGTTGCTACAAAATTCACACTATTTTGTATAATATTTAAAGACTTGAATTATAGGTTAAGTCAATCAACGTTATTTATAATTCAAATCGTAGTCTATTCATTTTCACTTTTGACTTTTCACTTCAATATTTTTGGATATTGCAATACACTTTTTATTCACCGGGTTAAAATAAAACAAGTTTGTTATTCTTTAGAAAAAAGAATAGTTATACAGAACAAGTAGTTAATAATTTTTTTGTATTTGAGCAGCAAAAATATAAAAAACCATTTCAACTGTTCACGTACTTATATTATTTGAAGAAAAAAACACGCTTGTTGCCTCAAAGTTTTCAACTTTATTTTTCTTCGGGAACAACTCAGAACTGTGCACTTGACAGCAATATACAAAATCATGGAATGAGAGTGTCAACATGAGTTTGTCTCTACTTCATGCAAAAGCTAGCCAGCAGGTTATGGTCCTTCGCTAACACAATCCATGTGAATGAAGAGAGAGGGTGGCTCTCTTCTAGCTGCCTATTATGTGTGTATGCTTACACGTATCTTTTACACAAAAGGATAATGAATGTTACACCAAAAATACCAATATTGTTTGTGTGTGTGTGTGTGTGTACCCGTACCCTATCCCTTGCCATGCACACACGTACTTCCTTGGATTTAGTGAGGATGATATGATGAGGCTGTGTAAAAGTTTTTGAACTAAGTTTTAGCTTTACTCCTTAAAAGTATTGCCGTGTAGATCTGGCTTTGACTTTTATACGAGCTTTGTATTATACCCTATTCCTAAGCTTTAGTTTTTACCCTGCCCTGTGTGCTCTCTGCAGCAAACAGCAACCACCACCAAGCTAGTTTTTCCACAAACAACAATAACATGCATATAATATGAGTATATTGCTATTATGAATTTGTGTATCTTTACCATGGCACTCAACAGCAGACTAATACCCTGCCCTGCACTTTTACCAAGTTAACTTTTTGTTGATGTGAAGAAAAGAAACACAATGAACCGCATTGTGTCAAATCCTTGTTCGGTCTTGCCTGCTGGTACTGACTCCATGTCGTTGGTTTGGGAAATAGCAGACTCCTCACTCACAATTCACGATGGATGATGATCTCTGCAGAAGTTTAAGTGACCATATACATTTGTAATTATTATTATGATCTATATGTACTCATTTAGGTATGTGTGAAATTTGTACTTTAATTTCAATTCAGTTTTATCAAAGATTCGTGTCCACGCAGTAGACTCGACAAGGCTCCTTTTGCTTAAAAGCATTATAGACAGGCCGACCCATTATGCAATAAATATGAAGAACAGACCGACTATGTTCCTGTTAACAACTTGAGAATTTTCAGCAATTTCTAAAATTAATCGTCATGTTTTATGCCATTGAGAAACGAACGCAAAATACGACAACAACAACGATAAGGATACTTTTTTTAACCAGTGATAATTATTTGGAAACTAAACTTTATGATTAGCAACATTTTTATTGGTAAAGTCATGCATGCATTGAAATGACATCTCTCATGTATTTACTACTTTGATGCTTTTGATGGATTATGAAATAATGAGTTGTAAAATATAGGCACATAAATACAGATGTAAGATTCCCAGTTTTCATTATTAGTCTGATTGTCAAATATGAAAGTTCTGATAAATTCAAAGAAAAACCCTATATGAGCATCAACACATAAACACATTACTCGATAATAGCTACTCTCCTTCAATTCTTTGAAAAGTGACTTTGATCCCATTACAAACACAGTTGTAATTCCTGTCATTATTAGTAGCCTTACAGTTAAAAACTTAAAATGTTTCGAAGGAGGTAATCCGCTTAAAAAATGGGATTACTATCATCGCACATGGGCAGCTATTTAACAGTTTTGTCCACGTACCTTTGAAAGCATTGCATGTTTGATACGTGTGTGCATTTATATTGAAAAAAAACACAAGCTAGTAATGTTCATCCAGAACGCATTTCCTAAATGCCCATTTTGTTGTACTTTGCCTCATACCCACCACTACTTAATTCCTTTTATATGACAGCATATTGTCTCATTAAAAAACAAAGTTGTATCCCTTTTCATAATCCTATTGGTTTAAATTATATTGACAAAGGTATCCCTTCTAACGTCATTACATGTGTAAGTACAAACTAGCATTGAAGCAAATCTTTCTTCACGAGAAAATTAAAACGTAAAAAACCTTTACCGCTGCTACAATGAGATTACCTCTTTAAACTTATTTATAATAATAATCCTTTACGTTTCGCATGAAAACTGTAGGGACAGCTTCGCATTTATAAGAACTGACTGTGGTAATAGAAAAATCTACGCATATACATACATATGTTTATGAATGTATTGCGTACGTGTTGGAGTTGGAACAATACTTGTAAAAAACCAACATGGTAGGCCACCTTGTCGGTTAAAACCATAAGAGTCCCTATTTAATTTGCTCAAATGACTCTAAATGTAGTTTTTTCTATTCAAATTACTAACAACAGCAAATTTAATTTTCTACTTGAAGTGGCATAGAGTGCCAATAAAACAGCAAGGAATAAAGAATCGCTTTTAAAGATAAGATATATAAATGACATTGTAACAGTTGTAATAACAAGAAAATATGTGATGATTCCACAATCTTTACTAGTAAACGCAGAGTGAGATCATTTAATTTTACGTTCTCTTTGAAAAGAGTCAAAAGGGTCTCTTTTTTACTTTTATTTGGTGATGTAGTGTCAGGTAAGCAAGTACGTTACACACATACATACTATTCTATTATTGCATTTAAAAGTCAGACACAGCATGTGAGAAATGCGCTCTCCTTCTCCTCAAATCCTCCTCCAGAAAGTAACTAGAGAAAAGGATACCTTTCTCATAGATTACCAGGTCAACAGTCAACTTTGTATACTTATACAATTTTTTCTCGAAAAAAATTAAGTTACTCGCCGTTTCGAAACAGAATAAAAAATCCATGACTTCAAAGATAACAGATTTCTCATCTTGTGTCATCATATTAAGGTGAAATGTTGATTACAGTGTGCATTGAAGAGTACTACATTTAGCATTTTAAAATATGTTGGTTAGGGTATTCGGTTACTTTCAATTTTTAACAGTAACCGCTCATTATTGTTAAAAAGGATCCCTTCCAGTAATATCCATTCCATATTTTCCATCTATTTACTACAAAACATGGCATTTTTCTTCTAACTTTGCCGTGTCATTCAAGAAAAGAAAGTATACACTGTTTGGAATCCCTCCTGCTTTTATTTCATCCTCATTGAGAGAAGAAATTACTTAGAGAAAAAGGCAGGCATTTGGTATTTTTACTATTTACAAACTTATTGAATGCATTTTACTACAATCATAATAATAGCTACTATTTTCAATGCTTTTGTTGTATATTTTTTCGAGTGGTATTATGTCCTTTTTTTACTATGACGAGAAATGTGGACTGTGGGAGAGAAAAGTGGGTTGGAGTGGTATGCTGACTAGTATAATACTCAACAATTATAGAAGAATTCGAAAATTTGGTTTGAATGAACTGACTTAAAGAGAACAAAATGTTTCGAGTCAATTATCCTACATTTTCAAGAATGGAACCAGGAATTTAAACATTTTTTCTCATACTTCACGCTAACTTTGTCACACCTTCAATACAACTTCGAATTAACTTCTTGGGACATCAGTGAAACGGAATATTTCGGTAGTTTTCTCTGTCGCTTGCCATGATTTTATTATTTATTTGAAAACATGTATATTATTTACACATACCTACGTACATACATATATAGGTGCATGTAAATCTTGAAAATGTCGTAAAAGTTATTTTTTATTATCATTCTTCAATTGTGTATTATACTTTCATGTGCGGTGGCGAGCTACATAAATCTCATGACATGTCAAATTAAAACTTTACATTCAAAAAACACATAATATTTCTCCTTAAAACGTTTAAGCTTAGCTACAAATATATTTCTATGTCACGATTGGCAGCTATCATTCCAAAAGTTAATTATTATAATACGTACAATTACAGGAGCCAATTTAGTGAAAATACATAATGGTTCTCTCCTCATTACGATATTACGTATCGATATTAATTTTACTCGCCATTTTTAGATAGCTTTCCATGAGAATTTACATATTTACTTATACTTGACACTCAAGTAAACTTATATTTATGTATGTTTATGCTACATATTAGATGTCCACGAATGATGAGACTTGACAATGTTCAGTAAATGCAACCGCCAAGTTCATTTTAAATGAATGTAATGATATTGGCATGTTTTATAATATAATTTACCGCAAAGTTTTTACTGAGTCGTTTCTTTTTGTTTTGTTTTTCTTCTTTCGTTTACTCGTTTCAACTGCGGAGTTAATAATACATAATGTGCACAATAATATAGTATAATGATGAATGCGTATTCATTCACTGGTAAATTCTTCGCTCCTAAAACCTATCTAATAGAAGTTGCATGGACAACAATAAGTGCACATAATTATTATATGGGGAAGAAGAGAAGATCATGGTTGAATGATCGGCATTGTTCGGTGACAAAATGCAATAAATCACTGTGACTTTTCAGAGTCGAAAAGTCCCTTTTTTCGTTTCTGCTACCACCGTATACTACAGTGCATGTTCCACTCTAATCATATAACATTCTAATGTGTGCGTAAACCGTAAAAAATGAAAAATATTATTGACTTTAGTGAATAAACGAATTTAAGTTAATGTTCAGGAAAAAATGTGTACTATTTTGTCGGCACAATTGTCATGATTGGGACACATGTGTATGTATACATAAAATAGTATATACGTACTTGCATGCATGAAACATAGCACACAAAAAGACCAGTAACTTTTCCTCGCTGAATGACTTCACTGTCACATAAGTCAAAAGCATACATATAAAAGTGACCTCTTTCCCTTTAGTCCTCCTTCAATACTTATGAGCAGATAAATTTTTCGTGAATGGATAGGTAGAAAACATTGTATGCAAGCAAGAAGGGTGTTGCACACTTCATGTAAATTTTAACGCCTGATCACCGATCATCATTAACAACAACAGATCTGAATGAAATGAAGTGTAGGCATAAATGTTGTTCCCATAATGCAATATAGATACTGAAATTTTAACAAAGAGTAATAGCAACATACACTCCAGTCAAATTCATTGTTAAAAAAACCCTGGCTGAGTGTACACAAAAGTATTGATACTTCATGAAAACTTCAGAGGAATAAACAATATACTCCTCCACTTGAAATGCATAACTGTTATACAATGAGTTCAGCTTCATTCATCCTAACAAAAAATTCAAGATATTTTTACGGTACTGTAAACTTTCTTACAGTGAACACTACATGCGTACATACATACAAAATACAAATACGCATAGCTAATGACCATACGCAAGTTATTCTTTTCATTATGCTGTCATATCCATCCAAAGTAGAGAATAAGTTTCATTCTGTATTTGTAACTACATATAATGTATACCATTTATAACAAAATCAGATTTTTATTGTAATTCCCTCCTTACCAGACTTATTTTACAAGTTCACATTTTATAGACTTCAAGCTATTGTAAGAATACAAATGCATTTTTTTTAAATATCATTTGCTTTGACTTATTTGTATTTTTTAAACCTTTTTGGCTAATTTTGAGGTAAAGTTTGGGTTGGAATAGCGAGAAAAAAATCATTTTTACGATATTGCTCGATAAACTTATACTATATGTGCATCATGATGAGGTCCATTTTTACTTGTGTAAAAAACCTAGCATGATGCCTTCAATGTTATTTTTATGAATGCTTCAGTTTTATGAATGCTCCAATGGTACCAAACAATCGACCTGGCTGACTGGGTAAAATGTAAAACAAGCATATAGGCCTGCCTTATCGTTTTCTTTTTTTTCTTCCAAAGTAACAGAGTCATGATATCAAACTGCAATTTATCAGAACTTCTTGACACAAACAAAGTGTTTGGCACTTTCATTTACTCACGAAAAAGAGAGTAAACATATAGCATAATTGAGTTTGTGGACTGGCTAACTTGACTGCAACGAAGTTATATCTACCAGCTTGACTTTTCTTCCATAATAGACCTGTTGTGTTTCGTGTTACTTTGTGACTGGTTTTCTTTTGACAAATTACAAGTGCCATTGGACTTAAAGCTTTCAATAAAACATCAACATTATCTTGACTGCTGCTGCTGCTGTTGATGAACACAGAAGTGCAGTCGTCGCCTCACAAACTCATACACAGTTTACTGAGAGGGCTAAATATAAAACGATGCGATGATGTATTTCCATATGAAATTAACTGTGGCAGTCTATAGTTAGAAATGATATTTAGCTTGGAAATTATTTAAACTTACCACCGCTGACCCAAAGCGAAGTAAAATTATGTTTTTAAAATTAAATTGGCTAATTTTTCAGAAATAGAAAATCAAAGTGCGCTCAGACATGAGTGTTTGCTCAAAGACCACCATTATTCTGAGAGTCTTTTATGAATGAAATAAAAAAATCCTAAGCATGCATACAGCTAAGAGTAATCAGTAATCTGTGTAGTCAAACTTCAATCAACAGAAGGCAAAGGAAAGAACGTTTACATAGTTATAACTTATTCATTGTATTAAAAAGAGTGAAGGAAGTTTTAGTTTGCATGCTTGGTATCCATCTAGCCCTGGTACGAGCTACTGTAGTAGTAATTGGTATAGAAAGCCCAAGATGAAAACAATACCACCGAGGATAAGATCCTGAGAAATGTATAAGCTGGTACGTTATGTACAAACTTTATCATTCACCTGTCACTGCTTTTTACGCAGAGCAGTGCATCACTTTCATTCAGAAATGCTTCAATATGTATCAATGCTTCTTAAATGCAACGAACAAACAAAATGTGTTGATAATTTTTTATTCCGACATCTTCTTGTATTTTTTTCAATGTCTCATTTATCACTTATTTACCTCATTTTTCACTGAAGCTTAACAAGATGCTATCTGTTATCGGAGATGTGCTCGGTGGCAGTGTATATATGAGGAAAGCAATAACCTAACCTTTCTTAGCCGTACCATGTGTACAAAAATTGCATATGCATTTTATGTCAATAATTATCTAAAATAATAATTCGCTGCATGTCCCACATGTCTTAATTAGTATTGAAAAAGAATTCGATCCTCAAGACAAATGTGTAATTTGGTCAGTACGCTATGTCATCTCTTGGGAGTGAACCCACCAGATTCATTAATTTACTTAACGAAACCCTCATAACTGTAAGAAAAATATTGGTGTTAAAACAATTAAGAAAACATTTTAACAAGAAGGGGAAAAAACTTTCATAATATTTTTAGGGGAAGTAAAATCCTGGAAGATCTGGTTAATTTACTTCATTCATTATTATGAAAACAAAGTCATCTTATGGGCTTGGCTGCTTATTTAGAAAATGAAGAAAGGCAAAGTGGGGGTCGCGGGTCGTATTTGTGCATGAAGGTAGATGCCGATATATATGTGTACGAACAAACATAAAGTGCCGATAATAATGTAGTATGCATTTATGCATGAATGTAATGCAACCCATTCTGCATTTGTGCCAACAAAAAAAAAACTCGAAGGAATATATTAGTGGACAGGGAAATGAGAATCGGATTACTTGTTACAAAACCAAAACAGCAGTATTTGTGAAGATCATCACATTCATTACTGGTGTGAATTCACTCATGCGTACACATTTTTACAAAGAAATTATTCATAAGATTTTCTAGAAGAGTTAACAAGAAAAAAAAAAGCAAATTTCGTTTTAGTACACCCATAATACGCCAGAATAGAACCTCAACTAATACCTTCATATCTTAACATGAACAATTCAGGTTACTAGTGAATGAGTACATATACATATTTACGAAACTATATGTGTAATGTGCATGGGTAAATAAAACACAAAAAGGAAAGAAAAAAACAGTCCTCTCCTCAGCAGCCGAGTTCACTGGACATGATTTGGCCGGAGTCAAGTTGGTCGGATCCTTTGGCCATCTCACCAGGAGGGAAGAAAAAGCCTCCTCAGAGCCCAATTACATATGATTAGAGTTGGCGTTTAATTAGAAGAGGAGACAGATTTATTTTCGGGTCGGCATTTGTTTCCATTTGCAGTTTCGTTTTTTTGCTGTTACTTTCTTTCGTTTCTACACACGTTAAAGATTATCCAAATATCACGTATACATATCATTGAATTTTCTATATAAAAAAATAAGTGAACATAATCGTTTTCTATGTCGACATATCATAACAACTTTCAATGTAGTAATTTCATATTTGTACAGATTGATGATACGATGAACATGTTGTAAAAATGTATTCACTCACTTTGCTCCTTTTTAATGCTGATACATTTCTACGGAAAACCATATTACAATCATCATTATCATCACTAGAAGTCGCCATGCCTGGTAGAACATACTAATATACCTTTTTTAATTTGCCCATCGTTACCCTTTTAGTAAAAAAAAGATGATATACACCGAATTTGTTTCAATTTCATTTCATTGCAAGTTGTACACGACATTAATTGTACAAGAAATGAGAAAAAGTCATAATCATCCATGTAGTCTCCTTGTTTTTGTATAAATGTAACAAATATACCGCCACAACACAAAAATAGTTGAAAAGTCGGACGTACCCTTATATATTGATAATATATGTATGTGTATATCTGAAAATTGGAAGCACTTACTTTGTTTTTATTGCTTTTATGTCGTCGTCATTCGTAGTACAATGTCTGATATGAAAAAACGACCGACATTTTATATTATTATGGTCTGTGCACAAAACAAAATATAAATATTTTCTTACGTTTTTTATTGCTGTCATAAGTATATCGTATAGAGTAGTCAATACTGATATTTCTGTTTATTAGTAAAGAATGGATATATATCATAACTTTCGATTCCTACTCTTTATTCCAGTCGTCGCCTGCTTTTGTAGTTGTTTACACAATTTTTTAGACAATGTATTGCATTATTAGGGCACCCTCAAAGGATTTCCTTTTTCTTGAAATGCTTATAATAGATTTTCCGGTTATATTTTTATTGTATTTTTCTCTAATATTTAAGACAAATAGGAGGGATATCAACATTTGTAAATGCCAACAACTTTGTGAAATTGACGAATAATGACTGACTGCCTTGGCATAAATTAGGTTATATTACAGAAAAAACAGCGACTCAAAAAGGTGGCTTTTGGACTTTTGCCGACTGACGACACATTATAGAGACAGAAGACAAGGAAATTTAAAGAAACAAGAATTTTCGCATGTTTTCGTATCTAAAATATTCAGAGGTGTGAATTTGTTTGGCTTTTAAGGTCCAAGGTTACACTTTCCAATTTTTGCAGAGGAACAAGACTGGCAGATACAGCGACAACGGCCAAGCTAATAAGATACGCGTGTCTCTTATGTCGGACCTGTATGATACGGATACTATGGGCCTTTTTGTCCAGCCCCCAAGTCTCCTATGCTTTTAGATGGCAAACTCCAAAACATACATACATAATACGCAGAGTGGTCAGTTTGGCCTCCATTTGCAGTTGTTTATTAAAGAAATTACTTATGCTATAAACGTGCGGACGTCTGGCTACAGTATGCATTAAAATTAGTATCAGTTATACAATATGTGCGTACACCAGCTTTTAATGAAAAACTCCAGAGTAGACCAAAACAGTGTACAGACAACAGACGTCAAGGCGAAAGAAGCTAAAAGTAAAGAAGACAGTATAAAACTAGCCAAATTTTTGGTTTCCGCCTTCATCTTTTCCTGACTCCTGTGATAGAAAACCATACAGCCCATAATATGTATGTACTCATGTATGTAAGCAGTGTGTTGTGCTATGGTACGTATAATCATCCACTTAACACAATGTCGCCAACTCCTTTTAGATATACATTCATGGGTCAGTGACCAATTTTCGATTTTTCACTTGTGACTGTAGAACACATTATTTCGTAGACAGTGTTTAGTGTAATGTTGAGAGAGATTATAAGGATGACATTGCCCTTATTTTCATGTGTTTTGAATAAACAATCATTGTGCGCGTTTTATTCACCAATTTTTCGTTTACTGTCTTGGTCTAGGTTTACTGGTCTCAGCGGTATGGTGTAAGTATCCTTATTTGATGTAATGTTTTTCCAACAATTACTTTTACATTTGTCGACGATAATTATGTGTAGGAGACAGACTATGATACACACCGAATGAGTCAATTTTTTTGTCAAAAGTTATTATACACTTTAAAAACCTTACTGTCATATAATTGCTGGCATGCACAAAAATACAGAAAGGAGCCTTTTTTTCCTTTGCGTGGTTCCTATGTTTTAAATTTATTTGAAATCATTTGTCTCATGAGTCACTTTTGGAGTAAGGGGCCTAAAGTCGGTGTTTCTGTCGAAAGCTTTTGATGCGGCTGGGTCATGTCGCCACGCTTGCCGTCCAATATAACCGTGTTACAATATGACTTTTACTTGAAAATTTTACTGCCAAAAGTGTACGCACTCACTGTATATAACAAACAGAGTAATATATAAATATGTATTTATTTACACATAGGTTTTTTTGGGAGAAGCATTGTTTTTAAAGCAATAAATAAATAAATGCTACAAATGATGGAATCATGAAAAGTGGCGACAGACTTGATGGGTGAGATGGAATGGAATTTGGTGGGATCATCAGAAAACAATCATCCTTTCAGAACTCAAACAGCGTGGTACATTTTCAGTGCAGTGCAATGGTAGCTGGTATTTTGGTAGTAATAAGAAAAAAAACATTGACTTGGCTACAACCAAGTTTTTATATAGAAATCCATCGGTATGTTTAGAGAATTGGGTTGCCTGATGCTGGTGTCTCCAAGGGTACCACAAAGAAGGCTCTATATTCATCTGTGTACTATCTAGCAAGTGTTTTATCTTTTTGTCCCTTCGAGTTGTTTTAAAAATGATGATGAGTAGAACACACATCAAGTTCAGCTTGATATGATGAGACACAAAGCATGTTTTTATTTTGTCGAAAGGAAAGACGCAGTCAAGTTACACTGCAATGGCTTGAGATGTCTGAGTCCCAATTCTCATTGTGTGTGCGTGTGTGGTGGTGGGTGGAAAACCTAGTAGGAACCAATTTTCTGTAACGAACTACACAGTTTTGATCTTTTGATCTTTACATTTCTCAGTATGGCTACTATTGTTTTTATTATTCATTATATATGGGTGTGCTTAACGGTTTTGTAGATGTGTCAAAAAAACAGGAATTCTAAAATAAGTTAGTTGCGACAAACGTAACTCAAATTCCAATTTAAAACAATTAGAATTTCAAATAATTGTCACAACGTATTAACAGAAATCAATAATATAAAATAAGAAGTTTTTTCACATTTTCATTTGGGAGAGAAGAGAGCAAAAAACAGATATATTTATCGTCCTACTAGATAAACATTAGACAAGATCATTATGGGGAAAGGAAACTCGATCCGGGAGCTAATCTGTGGATACATGCATTTGTCAATTAATGGTCTATTATTATTGTTACAGTAGCGGGATCACTTTTCCCATGTATGAATTTAATATCATCCCAAGAGGAGATATTAGGATGTGATGCTGCTATCCTGGGAAGACAGGGGAATAAAAATGATGAAAAAGGGTAAACAAGCAAACTGACTGAAAAAAGGGACAGCCCAAACCCCAGTATTGGAACAGCAGACTACAGTGATCCTTGAACGTCGTGTCTGACAAGCGTAAAGAATTAATATGAAACAGTAAAAATGAAATTATAGTTAGTAGTAGTAACAATAATCATATTATTGATACATAAACCATATTTACACTGTTCATGGATATATGTACATTTAGATACTTTAATGGTATTACTGCGTGGCATACGGCTACATGCTTAATTATTATTATTTTGATAGAAACCGTATGCAACTCGAAAAGGCATTTTATCTCACACTTTTACGCTCTTTATTTCTCGGAACGAAATTATCATAAACACGTTTCATGTGAGTGACTTTAAGCATTTATTGGACTTTTACTGGGTAAAGCAATAATAATAATATTCACATTGCATAATATTATATATCTATTATCTATTTCGCTTTATATGCGAGAAGATTTTTTTTATTTATTGTAATAAATCTATTACTGCCAGCTAGTAACTAGTAGCTCAGGGATTTACTCGATGGCATTTATAATCGTCTTTGAAGCCTGCGCGTAATGTCATAAAACCCATAAAACCAAAAAAAGAGCTATAGAATATCATACAAATGTATTTACTTTCCCTTTGCTAAACAATTCAGTAAAAAGTGAAGCATAACAACAGTTAGTGTTTAATATACTTTTATTGCTGAATACGTATAAGCTCAGTTCTTTCTAGAAAAAGCAAAAGTGTCATTTTCAATGTTTCTCTCTGATTCTTTTCCGATAAAAAGAGAAATTTCCGATTTTCCTACTTCCAAACTCCCACTTCCTTTTTTACAACTGAACTTGTGTGATCTTGATCATATTACATCCTTTGCATAATAATGCTCCTTCTCCTGCTTTGCAAACTATCAAGTGTCTCAATGAAAATAGAAATTGTGCAACAAAAATCACACAACAACAAGTAAACCTCGTATGTATATGTATAGTGAATATACAATCATGGAACTTCAGAGTTGTATGGTGGCTTTGTGAAAGGGGTCATGATGATGACAATGGTGATCAACATGAGATGATGACTTTTGTACCTTGTGCCGTATTACACTATATATATGATATTTATATTAATATTATACAAAAAAAAGTTGAATCAACGCACAATGAGAAATGTAAATAGAAAATGGGATTTGAGGAACTGTTGCAGCAGCGGCAACTGGAGTCATTCATGATTATCTTTTTTACTCGTTGTAGTACATTAAATGAGCTGGCGTTATTATTGTAAAAAGGAAGGAATTGCTTGCGCATTTTCTCTTTCCATCTCAGTGTGAACATTTCTATATATTATTATTCTATTTTGTTGTTATTTATTGTCTGTGCGGTAGTGCTGGTGTGTGTGTGTATGGCGGTGTGATTGTGCAAAGGGATCTCCACCCTTCTCATCGGATCATCATCGTCAGGAGGGACCACTGACTCCTCATAAATTTTACTATATGGTATGGAGGGATGCTGCAAAATACAAATAAAAAACATAAAACATTATTTAACGACATGGCATAATGCATTGGAAATGACTTGAAGAGAAGGCGGAAAAGAATGTAATACCGACATCCACTGATATTGACTTTGATGTCCTTATTATGCGTGATTCCAGGAGACAGAGACTCGAGATCGAGTTGTTGGCCAGGAAATTATGTTCTGATGTGTAAGGTGGAATTTATAAATATATACAATAGCTTTGAAAAGGAAGCTCCCATGCCATGATAAACATTGTCGAAAACATTTATGATTACAGCAACATACGTTAAAAAACGTTAAACTCAAAATGGATTATTTCCGACAACCTCTCAAAAATACATTATGATGAGAAACTAAATACTGTTTGGAATAAATGAACTCACGCCAAAATTCTATTAAAATATATTTAGGGTATAAATAAAAAAGGAACCCAAACTATCATCATTTTAAAATTTTAAATCCTCAGAGTCAATTTTTGCAAAAATAACCATACTCCCAATAACATGACTAGTTGGACTATTTTTCAGAAATTTGTACTATAATTTCGCACTTAATCAAGTCAACAACACGTTTTGAAACTTTGTTACGAAAGGTACTTGCCACTTGCTCTCAACATTACATGCGTTTAAACCTCCGAGTCGAAAAACTTTTATAGTTGTTGTAATGTATCAGCTACCCTCATGGATATCAGTACATACCCCATCTTTACGCTAAATTACCCCAATTTTTATAATAAACCCTAATGGAGTTGCGTTGTTACGTAAGTAACAGCGTTTCCTTCTGTTTATCTCCTCCTCTTGTTCTCAAATCCCATCCCAGCAGTATCAGAGATATCTCAACCAGTATATACAACGTGCAAATAACGGGCGTCAACCAATTCATTACAGATAAGAAGATGATACGATTTACGACGATGATACAAACATACATGAAGATTAATTTATATAAAACATGTCGGTACCATGTTTTGTTTTATGCAGCATTTTTCCCCATTTTATAAATCTGAAATTTCATTCCATTGATAATCTGAGACATTAGCTTTTTTAGTGTAAGGTATTTCAAAGGAATTGTCCATTTTCGATAGCAACATAAGCTACTACTGCTGTTGTTACATTTTACTCATGTTCTATAATGAGATTTTTGCTTGCATGACTCATTTTATGGAATTTTGTGCAAGAAAAGGGTAAATATTGTAAATATTTTCACTGTATCAAAACGCATGATCTCTTCATCTTCTTGTCGGAATCCCTGTTTCAGCATTATCATCATTGTAATCATCACTAGCCGCTGAAAACGTAATTGCATGCACGGAGCAAAAGAATAAGGTAAAATATGAGCGAGATCCGTCAGCAAGTTGATTGCAATAAAATACCGTCAAAGGATGAAGTTTTAATGACCCAGTTGTTCGTGTTGAATTTTGGCTGACGATTGAATCAAAGGATACAGCATATCAGTCACATTTCATATGATGCTGGTGATTATATACAGCTTCTTTGGTTGCGTGAAACAATAATAATAGCAGTATGGCAGTGATAGTGGGATTCATTATTATTGCCTCAGTTTTAAATGTAACAAACGGCCCACGGACAGACCCAAGTTTCAAAATATCAAATAATAAACAGTCTTTGAAGCAACGCTCGTAATGAAGTTACTGCCTAAGTTGCTTTTGTATCGTAAACAATTTTCGTGCTAGATATATTTCATTTTTATCGTCTGAATTAAGACATTAAAACTATTAAACTGACTATTATTACGTAAAATTAGACTATTACGTAAGGATCCGAATGCACGATATTTTCACTATTTTCCCAAAAGTGTGGGGGATCACGATGATGATGAAGATATAATACTCCAGTTGATTTTTTTCCATAGTTCCCTGCCATCAGCATAAAACCTGACTGACTGCCCAGTATTCAAATGCTTTTATACTTGTATGCAGTAATATTATATGTATGTATATTTATGACGTGTATAAAATTGTTTTCTCCAGTGCAACAATCTCAATAACAAAATATTTCGTTAATTTTCGCTTTCATGGCGTAGACACAAAAAATTTGTTTTCAATGTTATCTGCCCTCTTCCCCTTATTAGTCGTTTTTTGTATGATCACATGAAATACATAGATTAGGAGGAGGTACCGGCTTACCTGCTGCACACACAAAGCATAATAGCTAAAGTTGCATTTATACATAGTGCATGTTTTTGTAGACGGTTTTATTGGAAGAAACCGAGGTGTGTAAGATATCATTAAATGGCTCCTGTATCAACTTTATGAAATGAATGAAACGTTTACTGAAAAAGGCTGAATAATTTTCAACTCCAATTGAATGACATGTTATAACCATTATATTGTCCTTTTTTAATTTTCCGATACATGCATCCAACCCGACTATATTGTATCTATGCATGTAGAAACCTTGTTGGCAGTAAACACGATCTCATTTTTATACCAATAAGATATTGCGTGAAAGGAGGAGTCGCTCAGCGGGCTTTTGTTATTCCTTATATTTGTGCACGATCAAAAGCTATTAGTTATTTTCTACAAGTAGTTAACTTGATTAAGTCATTCCTTTTGAAACAACCACACATGTCATTCACGTATAAAGCTTTTGCTTTTCTGACGGGTTTCTACACAACCAAATTTGGCAACTACGAAATTCAGCATGTTTTAAAGCTGCTTTTCATTAAAAATAAAATATTTAGAATTTTAATTAGTAGGGGTTTGGAAAATTAATAGGCTAACCAGAACATTCAATGATGATAACGTTGAACGTGGACGTTGGCGAAAAATTAACAAATCTGACGCAAAGTCGTATAGGTATAAAATTGAAGTATAAAAGTAATCGCATCTCTAACCAATAATAAGCTAATTGCATGTCTAATTTTACCATTTCCAAGTGGGAAGAAATGCATGTCGTAAATCTGCCCCCATTTTGTAACATGAAATAGCTAGTTAAAAAAATATATAATGTATATATTATATTTCTCGTTTAAAAACCCACTAACTGTTCCTTTGTGGTTTAAAAGCACGTGAGAGTTCTAGTAACACATTAGAGCCGATCTGAGGCACTGAACCAAGTAACAGCAGTAACTACTAAGTACACGGCATAAACGTGAAATGTACTTAACATACATTTAATATGATTTAAAGTCTAGCCATAGCCATACAGTCGAGACAAGTAAGTTTCTCCATGAACAACAGAAAGGTGGACATAAGAAAGGAAAGGTGTGCAAGTAAATTACAAGGTATTAATAACAAGCCTTATATTCAAAACAGAACAAAATGATTGGTAGGTTAATCATTCCCCCTTGTGTATAAAGCTCTCACAATGTATTTTAACATCAAACTTTACGAAGAAAATTTCCCTTTCAACTTTCATTTTGCTTTCCCATGAGTAAGCACGTTACAAAGCCTAATTATGCATTATGCAACATCTCAATTAGATATAGCTAAAGGGCTAAGTGTCTAATCTAACCTATATAACCTTACCTAAATTTTACGATTCGCATTTGCAAAAGTTTGTTAATTTTAAATTTACCAGGAGCCTATGTGTAAGATATGCAACTTTAATCGATGATGTCCATCCGAATCCGAAACAGCTTATTCTTTAAATATGAATAAGTTAAAAATAACTCTGGTATATTGTTGCTATTTATACGCAATATTTTTTTTCTTTCTTTTAATAATGAAATATAAATGTTATCACAAGATAATTGTCATTTATAAAAACAACGGAACTAATGTTTGGTGTAGGTGCACAGTACATACTCCCGTCTACCGTCTGCGCTGCATCAAACTAAAACACACACAACTGAAGAAGTCGTTTCGCTTCAACCATATTAACTGAACTGTGCAGGCGTCGCATAAGCATCCACTGTAAAACTTTTCGTGGTTCCGGCTCTTTCACGAGTTTGTTTGTGCGTTTTCAAGAGATAAACGGATTTTTTTTCTTTTCTACAGTTGCTTATGGTCCCGTGTCGTCTGCTAGATACCTATGAAACATAATTGCACTTTTAATTCTGTTTTTATGGCGTCACTACTGTGTTAGTAGCAATTAAAATTTTTAAAACTTGACTTCATTCACCAACTCCCAACAATACAAGCACTGCATTGTGATAAGATCCGTTCTCTCTATCTCTTTATCTCTGTTACATATGACTTCAAAGAGGAAACTACCGGAGTAAAGATGTTATATGAAGATAAAGTGCGAACATTATATGAGTTGTATAAACGTTTAAAATGAGTGGAAAATATATTATATCAGCTAATTATCATATCAGAGTCTTGACTCCGCTATGTTGAACATTTTTATGTAATACAGTGTGTGTGGGGGTGGGCTCTTCATATTATTGTTTAAAAAATGAAACTTATATTCATCAAATTCATAAATTTTAATTTATACCCTTTGTGTCCCCTTTCATAGTAAAATTTATGTGGTTTTGTTCCGTTTAAAAATAAATCTTCATGACTGGCTTGCACTTGTCCCCTGTGCCTCATCAAGATAATATGTCATCATGTTCATATGTTTAGATTGTGCATATAAGGTAAAAAAATAAGAAGTAAAACACAATACTTACATAAATAAGCATTTAAAATATGTTCACACACACAAAATGACTTTAAATCATCGAGAGATTCTTTGTGTGAGGTCCTGGCTGTGAAGGAGCAATAAGACATTCGTGTAGCTTGCTTATTATTATTCTTCTTGACTAATAGGTATACTTTTTTTTACATATGGGTGCATATTAAGTGTGCTATTATATCGTTATTATTATTACTCGTTTGTGGTAACGTACCATTATCGCCATACTATTAATAGTTTTAAAGCCACGAATTACAATAAAAAAGATGTGATGGGTGACCACGACGACAAAGCCAACTGGGTATTCTCCATGGGGAAAAATACCCCATGAAAAATTTACCCATCTCAACAAACAAATCTCTTTTCTCCATTCAATTATTAATATGTAGTCAAGTGCCTTACAAGTACGCATATATGCCGTAAGCTACAAGTATGTGTACGATTGTTGTGTGTGTCCACTTCATGAATGACGAAGACACTTTTAATGGACTTCTGAAAGGCAACCGCACGACCACAACCATGACCACATGCATTATTATTGTTATTACTATTATTACAGGATCTCGTTTTGAGTATGTTTAAAATATTAGAGCTGTGAATCCGTGTTTAACTCGTCGTATAAATGGAGGAAAAATGACGAGGCCCACAGGGAAAAGGAGACGACCACCATCACAAAACAAGATCGGCACCTTGTGTGCATATTATCTGCAATTTGATATTGTGGCTGACTCTGTGCTTGCAAGCATATATACCTATTGCCTATTAGTATTCATTTTCAAGTCAAATGCGCATTACAACTTACATGAAGCATAACATACACACATCAGTGAGCTCAGTCAGGTTGAAGCTTTTTCTTCGTCGAATGCAGCGATGCTGATATAAATACACAGAACATGTATGTTTACCTTGTTGTCTCAACTCATAAGTGTTGTAAAATCCTGCCTTGATTATGTATCGAACAAATATTCACATGACAATACATCAATTAACGTGATAACAATGCAACGGTGGACATCAAACTTATATCCGATTAAAGACATTTTCCACCAAAACCACAATTTCAATCCTAAAATCAGTTCAGTTGTCATGCCATAAATTTTGTTGACTTCATATCCTTTCAACGTACCTCCAATGCTGTTCTCTTTGGGAAATATAATGGATTGCTTACCTCATACCTTACTTTCTCGGTTGTAGATTGTGTTTGTATTCCGCTGAGATTGCGGTAAGACGATGATAGTATGATGAATATTCTAAATTTAATTATGATGACAGAGGTTTAAAGACTTAGGGGAGGCGAAGACAACTTGTCACATTTTCTTGAGAAGACACGACCAAACGAATTCTCCTAAGAATTGAATTCCAATCATTTTATCTTTGTGTAGTCCATGTGTGTATCACTGAAATATTTCTTTATTTTGTATAGATAGCCCAAATTGAGCATACTTTTTGAAAATGCTAATTGTCAAATACAATGACAAACGGTATGGGATTTAGTGCATTACGAATAATATTTGTGCATAACAAGTAGCGTGTCATGTTAAAAGAGAACTCACATGGAGAAGCAAGTCACTTGACACATTAAAATGTTTCCGACTACCATAAATAGGAGAAACTGGAATAACAAGACCTAATTTTTATGCTGATATCAAGGGACATACTACTGCGCAAGATGCAATCAACAAGCTACAATGCACTTATGCACTTAATAAATGCTTAGCTTGATTGTAATTACACACAACAATAAAAGAAGAAATTTCTCCATTGACAGGAAAATACTTTCCAGTGGCAGAATTGTGTTTTTGTATAACCATTAATGAAATATGAAAAAGCGGCACTTGTGATGAGTTTGACTCATATCACCTTGAACTCATCATATACCTAAATCTTTCTTTTTTCATCAACACTTTTTTACACTTTTAAGCATTTTTATGGATGTAAAATGTTGGTTTCACTTTTTCAAATCCAAGGCAGCGTTGTCTTTTGTCTTACCGTTTTCTTACATGAGTGAAGGCTTAGACGAAAATGATTTGTAGGAAGTGCACTCCTTTGGTTCCCTTGCCCTTTTTTCGGGATGTGTGGATTGTCGCGGTGAGGATTTTTCATTTTTTAAAAGAAAAAAGTGCTAATAGATCTTTACTTATTGCTGTCTACCTCTTTTCATTACTTAACAGACAAAAAATGGAGCAGTTTTTTATTATATATTTTCTAAGAACTACGTTACGTATCTTCCAAATATATTTAAAAACCGCGTCTAAATCTTTCTTTTTTGTAAAAATGTGTAAAAATGTATAAAAATGTAATGCTTAATAAGTGATAGTTGTACTTTAGCTTGTATTACACAATTTTAGAGATGAAGCTAAGGGTTAAGAATCTAGTAATTGTGGTCGTGCAGCCAGGATTACACTCTCTTTTAAAATTCTGTGAACTCTTCAAAACTGTACTCAGTTTAAATCACAATTATTTTATTTTCTCGTATTTTTTCACCTCCTAAATCACACATTTTATTTTACAATAACCATTCTAGAACATTATATCGTTCACTTATTCGCATTCTTTGTGTTATGGCTTAAAGGTAGCACTACAACAACAAAATTAACAATCCTTTTAGCAGTGCATTGTTGTTACTTGTTTCCCGTGTAAGAAAATTGGATTCTTCTAATAAGGATATTCAATTGAGTTAGCAGTCAAAACAGGTTCAATTTTTTTCATCATTGTTTTTTTTGTTTGTAGTGAGGGAAATAAAATACCAAGCTCTGTTGCAATGAGCATTCATCAAAAAAAGCTTAGCATCTAATATTTGATTACTGTGTACTCGTACTAGCATAAAAGCTCATATCTGCTTATGTAATAGAATGGCATTATTTATTACAAGACCACCACAATTCCTTGCTTGTCTTTTTATGGTTCACTGTTAGACTTGTCTAGCTCATAATATTGCTCTCACGTGTGCTTTTAACCGAAAAAATTGCATAGTCCAGAAGATGGGTACGAGAAGAATGGTCAAGGAGACGGAAAATGTTAATGATTTGTAAATAACTTCTACTATTTCATGCTTTTGATTACTTTACTACGGTGATTAGCTTTCTTACATGCATACCCTGTAAAAAAAATATTTGCACAAATCTGAACTGGATGAAATGCGCTTACTCACAACCATATAAACAACATTACAATTTAGGCATTTAAAACGCAATTATCGTTGCATACAACACTTATCGTCAGAGTGCGAGACTAATAAATCATTAACTCTTATAAATTTTATTTTATTCATGTGTCGAACTTACACATTACATATTAATGGTTTAAATCAAGGTGATTTTGAGAGAATGCATCCAGCGTTGAACTTTTAAGTTGTTAATATGCTTTAATTGTATACAATGTTTGATGCATTGGTTTTTTTTGAATCAACGACAGATGTGTTTTGCTGGCGATGAAAGAACATCACCATTTCATTATAATATTCCTTTGCAGGCATATGCACATCTTCTGCATATTTTATATGTGTGTTAAAATCACTGAGCCATGAAAGCTAGTCTTCTTAGATTCCTATTTTTATTTATGATCCTCTATTGAATTTTATGAACGCATTTTGTCGACTGTTGACTTTGCAGAGGGGACCACCAGGTGGTTTTATTTTGTCTCGATCAAGTATGACTGATTAGAGGGAGTAAGTCGGTGAATTATTAAAAGCAAAGGCAATAATGAACTTACCTACAAACTACTACAATGCATGCACTGAAACTGCAACCCAAATTTGCCCATCCTTCTTGCTCCATCGTAGTTCATCTGGTTGTTTTCGCATTATCATTATATTTTAGTGGATCATTTACTATCTTTAATTTTTCAAGGAAGCATTGAGACAATATATTTGTTGTATATTGCACTTCATAATAGAATGGAAAAAACCTTGGAACGAGCCATATTCCAGCTGAACGTACAAGATTGAAAAGCTATTCTTTGATTGTCTCGTTCAGAAATATATATACTCTAAACCAGAACGAATTTTTGACAGGGAGCACCGTGTGCAGAATGATAAGTTGCCTTTTAAGTTTTATATTATTTCTTATTACAGAGAGCTTTGTATCTTTACCTGTAATTCAGTGCAAAACCGTAACACTCATAAACTTAAAATTGATCCCTTGAATAGGTTTGAATGAGGAGCAAAGAAAATAAGATGAATTGGACTATATGCTTTATGATAGTGGACATTTGACAACAAAGTAAAGTGTTTTTGAACAAAATAGAAGTAAGAGACTCACTATCTTTGAATTAAAGGAGCAAATAAAAGAAATAATTGACTGACTCCACTTTGTCTAAAAGTTCATTTTCAGTTTTTATTCTGTGGTGGTGGTAGGTTGGAGCTGCTCATTCATTCCTTAAAGATTTTCTACGCACTAGTGAGAAGCTTGCTATTGTGAAGCTTAAGCATGGCAAAATGTAATAGACCATTCATTCATACATACAACATACGCTACACTGGAATCATTTTGTATGTAAAGCAAGGTGAACAAAGGCTCAACAGTCAACTTTCCACTTTTTCTGGAGACTTGAGCCACAAGCTCGTTTCATCATTCATTCAACCATTCATTGATTATCTCTCGCTCTTCTTTTGCTCAAAAACTCAGCAGTCAATAGCAATTCTCAGTAAAGCGATAATACTATTAACAGAAGATAGAACGTAAGAGTTCTAAATGAAATGTATGTACATGTATGTATATATCTAGTCATGTCATACCTTGCACGATTTTGTATTACTCTGTCCTATTGTGTCACAAGATACATAGTTGTTGGTATTGCATTGACTTTTCATGGTTTTGGAATCTATTATGCATTAATATACTCTCTAGCTCTCTAAAAGAATAAAAAGAAAGAAAGGGCCAGATGAACTGAAAAAAAAATCAAAAAAATTTAAAAGAGAAAAAAAACTGCTAGAGTCCATCTACCAGAAAATGTGTCGATAATTTTCCAAAACACTTTTCTATTATCATGCTGGTGACGATGAAAATACAGTGGAATAAAAGAAGATTCTCTTGAATAGGATTATCCATATTATTTTATTGTTGTTCGGTAATTGACGCTTTCCAAAAGTGATCATCTACTGAACAACGACATAAAAAAATTACAAAAGAAGAGACGCCTAAATGTCTTCTGGAGTCACAGTAAAAAGAAGAAAAGATGAAACATTTTGTTACTGGATAGATGAATAGGACGAAGGACAATATAATGAGTGAATGGAGATAATCAAAAGAATTGAGTGCCTGTGTGTGTGTGCCTCACGAAGTACAGTACAATGATGACAAGGATACACAGCAGAAGCAGATGGATTGAAGAAAACTAAAAAAAGTACATCAACCACTTTTCTTTTGTTCAATCTCTGCCCATTCACCACTGACATTCCTATATGTAGTGATATCTCTTAAGGAAAGATTTTTTTGTGACATAACAAAATGTAAAGTCAAGTTGCCTACTTATTCAAAAAGTCAAAGTTAATAAAACTCGGAAAGAAATGTAGGTAGATGAAAAGACTTGGGGATGGGATGGATGAATACTGGTTTTCCATGGAAAAGGAAAAAAAATAAGTGTAGCTACGTCTTTTGTTAAGCATAAGGTAACAGCAATTACAGGAGTGGAATTGCAACTGTCCAGTGTATAAAAATCAGTGACAAGGACAAGTTGGAAAAGCAATCAATAAAATGAACTGCCTCCAAACCTCATAAAATTAATTTTCTCAATGGAACGGTACGTTAAGAGTAGGAGACGGTGCCCTTTAAAAGAAGGCATCTGATTCAAAAGACATTCATTTACAGATATTCTCTTTTTTTTTGAAATTTGCAGAATGCAAGCTAGTAGATCTTCCCATAGAGAACTCTATGCATTATTCTTCTTTTAGGGTGGGCATATTTTATCATCCAGAAAAAGATAACTGTAATAATAACAAGTAAGAAATATGATGCTACCAAAACGTACAGAAAAGAGGTCTTTCGTCTTTTGCACAGGAGTCGTGTCATTCATTCACGCATTCAGAGTGGAAGTACAAGCCCAAAATCAGTCACATTTCAAAACTCTCTTTCAAAGCTTTGTTGTTTCTTTGAAGTGCCTTTTTGACGGTCACAAAGAAAAAAATATGCTATCTATTGAGTTTTTGGCATTTCGAAATTAAACACTGAATCAAAACTTGTAAAATGGAACTGAATCCTATCCATATCCAATGCATGGCATATCTGAATGATGATGATGACTCTTGAATCAATGAGCAAACCAAAAGCAATAATAGGAAACCTATTTGTTCAACTTGTGTGGTACACTTTCAAGTTTTCACTAAAATTATCAAGTGGGAGGGTACATACACCAATGGATACCTGAAATGTCCACCAAAAAATCTCTTTTTTCATGCGAACTTGTATCCTTTAATTTCTATGAAGTATCCTAGGTGCGGTGCCTCTCTTCAAGTACACTTTTCTCTAAACGAGTGAGTGACAGTGATCTCTCTAAACAAAAAATGGTAGACAGAAGGGTACTCCCAGAGAGTTCATTATTTTGCGACTTACATCAACATACAAGCATTCAACTTTTGTATGTATTCAAAGCATTCAAGTGGTATGGTTATTCTACTCTCCATAACAGTTTATAAACTGTTCGACGAGAACAACAAAGGACACCGGAACAATTTTTCTTGGGCACACGCTTCAAACATTATTTGTAATAAAGCCCAGCAATGCAATTACACTGGTTTATGCTGCCAAATAAAATCTGATAAGGATTTATACATGAAGCTCAACTTTAATTAATCTGGCATTAGTTTACTTTAAAACGTTTCATAAAAACTTTTCACATAACGAAAAATTGTGTGCAGATCATTTAGAACACAAAGCAAATATGCATTATATATAAATATATTATGTACAAACGTGTGTAGGGATAAATTCAGTTGAATTCGACAACGACAGTAAAAAAGAACTAATAATTACATTTTCTAGAGTAATAAAACTAGTAATGCATTTCTCTTAGCATTTTTATTTTCTGATTAGCATATATGCTACAAAATATACACCATATAGTTTTTTACGTACTTATCGGTACCATTAAGCATAATGCATTTAGGTATGTACCTCCTAACCCTGAATACATAGTTAATAATAAATGTGTGGGAAAACAAATCTTGTAGCAAATATAAATCTTTGTATAATGAGTGTATACAGTATACACTATCCGTAATGCAGAGTAGATTTGCACACTCAAACAAAATTATTATTTTACAACTTGACAGTGAACTCAATAATAATACTATCGCAACAAATTTCTTATTCTCCGTTTTACAGCCATCGCAAAAGTTGCATTGTTACTTCATTTGGTGATACAAAAAGAACATTACTATTTGCTCAGCCATTAGGGCTTATAATGTAGATATCGTAATATTCGACGATATCTTTTAGCCGCTGGATAATTAATGCCGTCTCAAGTGCTGCGTACTAGCAATACTATTCTGTGGGACTACCTCCAGATGCTAAGAGGTCCAATTACTATACTATTACTATTATATTTATATTAGAGTATTTGTATCTATTCAAACATTGCATGGAATACATAAGCACAAAATTTAGGATATGAACATAACTCGAACTAAACAAGTTTAATGGCACCAGTAGCAACGTTTTTTATGTTCCGGTAATAAAATTTACCCTTTGTCATTCATCACAAGGTGTGCATGCGACCATTTAAGGCTGGAATACGTTATCTGTGGAAAGAAAAGCTACTAAACTTCCTATTATCACTTTTGGTAATCGGGCAACTTTTTATGGATATGTGCATACAATATTCGTACACAACCACTTCTGTGCCGGGATATGCATATGAAACGCTTTATTTATATAGGCATACATGTGTATGATAGTGTACATTTTTATATGCATTATTTTGATGGTGAGTGACTGGTTGGTTTTATTTAATGTATTCTTCATCAGTCGAAAACCCATTAAAATCTACAGCACACACACAGTGTACAATCATCATTGTCGTCGTCGTCATCATTATCACCACTCAAATGAATAGATTCAAGAAGAATCAGTAACCAAACAGATCAACAGGCCCAACAGTCATAAAAGTTTTACAAATAATGGTTTACCTATTATTACATTACCATTAGTTTTACCTATAACTCACTTGAAAAAAATGTATCATGGTTATACAAATGGAACTATTACAGCAACTAAATACATTGCATATACCTAAGCGCCACCATCATCGGTCGGCATCCTTCTTTTCAAAATGTAGATTTGCAAGGTGCTTAAATACGAAAATAGTAATTGCATTCTTATGTAATTGATTTGTATTGTTTTAGTCGGTTTTTATTACCCTATTTCCTGTGTGCACATAGCGAAATTATACGAGTTCTGCTTAGAAGGTAGCACATTTTGGTAATTGTAACACTTTTTAAATGGTGCTCAAACGTCAGTTACATTCTACAAGTCAGACTTACACGAAACAAAATATTGTTCTTAATGTTTTGATTATGTATATGAGGGTTAGCAGTAATAACTCTCCATTTCTTTTTGTCGATTTAAAAAAACCTTAGCACCTCTTAAAAAGTCATTACAAATCTTTGAATTACTGAATGTGAAATTGACTGAGAGTCCTACTTCATGCTTTAGATGAACGAGTTCCGAATCATACTTTTGTGGGTTGTGTGAGTTGGGTATATAGATTATCTACGAATTAGTACAGGAATCTCGGATGAGTGATTCCAATTTATCAGAAAATCATAATCCAATTCTTTTATTTTTCTTCAAGATTGCAATTGTAGAAATAAAAATTCATTCAAAATATTATATATACGTCAATGAAAATTTCCTTTTCCTCTTTGTATGACTGGAGCATTTTTTTAGAAATAAAAATCAAGGAAAATTAAGAATTGAAACCGTTAATTTCTAAAGCACGAAATGGTTTAATGGGCTTATATACACCCAAATGAATCCTCAAATCCTGTGTTTATATTGGAGCAATAATTGTTGAGTGAAAAATGAAAAAGGTAACAAAACATTTTCAACCACATATTTGCGGATGTATATTATGTGTGCGTTGTCTTGTTGTTGTTGTACCCACTTAACTACATACTTAAGTGTATTTTGTATTGTTGTAAACATACAAGATAAAGTACTCTTGAAAAAAAATCCTGGTGTAGATCAACCTGAATGAATAAACATTCTTAATGACGACGATAATAGTGATAATGATTATAAAAGATCATTGCATTGTATGAATTTGTGTGTGGTTCCCGTTCTCTCACCATCATGAGAACTACTTGCACACAAAGTATGAAATGTTTATATTTTTTTGAAACTTTTAGAACATACTAAAAAACCGTCCTTGGAAACAAAAATAAATGTTTTTTTTTACATGTAACTTAGCGCTTCTTTCCATTATGTGTAATTTAGCTCATTAAAGCGTATGTATCATCCTTTTCCTCTTTTGAAAGAGTGGTATTACAGTTGTACTCATAATGAATTGATATTATTATTATTACAGTGTTGTGAAAGATGGTCCCTTAAGCCATTTTACCAAGTGAGTAATAGGGGACGACCCTTCTCTCGCCTTTTTTATTATTAGTACTTGTTATATATTGTATAATATAACGACAAACGGTTGTAATACAATAATAAAACTACTCAATTCAATTCCTCATCGTCGTGCTTCTTCATGAAACCATAAAAGTCCATTATAACTCTCCATCCTCTTTATATAAAGGGACATGTCTATTTTTTCTCCTGTTTGTATAGTGCACAAATATGCAGCTGCAAGGCTAACATAATACATTACCTCATCATCATATAATTCGATAATGCTTGCTTCAGTCCATTGTTACAAAAAAATTCTCTCATTGTAAATAAACACCTTTTCATTATTCAATTGCGGTGTTTTTCATTGTCGACGCTTTCGCTCTTTGGACAGTTAACTTACTCCATATTCTCTAATGCATGTATAGTAAAGGGCAAAAATAAACTATTTTCATGGTTGGTCCTACACTTTCAGTCCACTGGAGTGTGTGTAAGAAGAAAGAAAGAAAAACTTTTTTTCAGTCTCCATTAATAACAATTATGATTTGGGTATATTAAAAAGTATACGTATTCTTTTCACAATTACGGCAAGTATTGTTGTGATGTTTGTGCTAATGGTTTGGGAAGGTGAAGCATTGAATTTTTTATATTCTTGTCATAAATGCTTTCATAAGGGAACTTTTAACCATCCTCATATGTGCCTAAATGTCATTTCAAACTTGGGCAATGAAACAGAATACAAGATAATTTCAAATGAAAAGATAATATTCAAAATTGACAATGATTCAAAGTGTCAATTTTTAGGTATATCGCAGTATCATGTCGAGATCACATAAACGAAGGATTACCCTTGCACATATTGTGTACAATTTGGGATTTGGAATCTGAAGAATCCATTTCTACTGTACCATGCGCTTCTATATTTATATTTACCATTCCAGAATTTTTAGCGTATGCCACTTGAAATTCATGCATGGCATTCTATGTTCCATCACACTTGGTTTTGTGGTACACGCTACACCCTTTAAATCCATTGGTTGAGCTTAATTAATGCATTGGAAAAAGTTTTTTTATTGCTTTGCTTATTCTCTCCTACTTATGAGGATGATGAACCGTAACTAAAGGTTTTATAGCGATATTAAATGATTATATGTTTCTAGCTATGAGTGCTCATGTTATGCTAGCTATAACGAAAAATATATATACAATACATCTATTCATAATACAATGAGGGTGATCACCGGCAATACATGCTATGATCATCAACACTTGATTATTATTCGCTAACAACAATGATCACTGAAAAATCTAAACGATGGGCAAAGGGGAGTTACTTATACTAACCGAAAACCTCTATACTGCGAGTTATATGTTTACTTATCATAAATATGAGAAGACACGTATTCCACATTAAACACATACTTGTGTCATGTGTGACGGATGAAAAATGAAAATCTTCAGAGATTCTTTCTTTTTTTGTGTTATTTATTGTGGGAATGTAAAGCTGTCATGACCAATTATCACTATATTCACCTTACTGATTTCATGGCTTGAAACGGTTGTATTTTTTATTTTAGTAAATTAACTGTGAGTCGTTAAAATGTGTGTTTCATCAAGATGAACGAATGCACACATATACGTGTTAGCCGATTGGATAATGATGGAAGCGCAGCCACGATGTTATTTGTTGCAAAATTACGTATTGAATATCAGTTTTGGGAGGAACTTTGGGCAATTTAGCTGAGCCAGATAGATTTTATGCAGATTAAGAAATTGTATCAGCGCAAACACCCTCTCGTGATTTCTAATCAACGATGCTTCATCTTTGCGACTGATGAGATGGAACATAAAAATGATTACATCAAAAAGACAAAGAGGCATCATTAGAAGTTTGTTGTATGCAGGCTCATTTTGTTTATTAAGGCTAATGTATCAGTTGGCATTAGCACAAATGATTTTAAAAAATTCGTGCAAAGTGATGATAATGAAGATTTCAAAGTTTTAAACGCGTGAAAATTACTTAAATTCATTCCTCACAGTTTCCCCTTTTAACCTATTATGTGTTGTATATATATACGCAGTCATATTATCAAGACGATATGTGTTCTCTAATGGCAACACATGCCTTTTATTACCACCATAAGATGTTCATTAAGTCGTCAAATATTTTGTGTTTATTTTACACAAAAAAAAGAAGATTACAAATCTTTTATTTCAGTGTAGGAGGAGACGAAGGTGTAAAAGGCAATTTTCAAAGTTGTGAGTTTATTTTCCACAAAATTTTAAAGACTCATTTGGTCAGATTATCCACTGACTTTACGATCAACCAAATTATAATGAGCAAGTAAAAAAGATTTTTTCTCACGGTTTCTTGTCAAATTAACCATTTGTCACATGGTACGATCTATAAAGCAGTGATAGTATTAAACGCATGATGGGAGCCTTTGGTTCAATTACGTTACACACAAACATACACACCAATCTAACTTTTTTTTTTACCCCATAAGCGTTTTATTATTATTTTAGACAAAAAAGTAAGCCTGATCAACTGGATTGATTTCACGATCAGTAGATCAAATCAACAGACTGCTCAACGAACAACTTTTTCTTATATGCCAGCCTCTTGAGCGGAGGTGTGAGAGGTGATAAACGTTGTAAACGAGCAACTGATACCTTTTCGTACAACTTACCACACAGGTATCCAAGTACCATTACCATCATCACATCTTTTTTACATAGACAACAACTTAACATCCGTTCCTTGCCGATAAAAAGTGACAACCTAGTGGCGGAAAAGACAATTGCTCATGCAACAAAACACTAATGCTGATGCGTAGGGGAATTGTGGATAATTACAAAAAATACTCCTGTTTAAAAGTTGATTAGCAACAAGTTTTTTTTTTGTCTTTTTTTCACTGTCAACTATTAGAAGACTTACTTTTCACATTCTCACCTTCAGATTGTCACTTAACTGACAAATAAATCCAGTCGCAGGAAACTTGTTACGTAATTATTAATATGACATGAAATAAATTGCACCAACAGAACAATGATAAAAGTTAAAATAAACCGTTATTACAGTTGTACATCTATTAGCTCATGTGGCAATTTACATTTCGCAGAAAATCGTACCCTTAATTTTTTTTTTGCTATTTGAACATCATCGTTACAAGCTTAAAAACTGCCATCAATCAGCAAACCACCATCAACGTTTTCCAGTTAAATTACAAAAAATACGATGTCATGCAAGACTCTTTTTACATTATTTGTCGGATTTTCACCCAACACACTCGCACATTTATTCAGAAGCAGACATGCATTTCATCTTCACATTTTTTTTTACGTGGCGGCATTTTAATGAAATGGGGAAACACGAAAGTTGCGAATTTAGCAAGTGTGTGCAATACATGCAAAGAAGTGTTCATTATTATTACTTCATAATAGGCAATATCATACACACACGGTTAACAATAAAGGAACACTTTTTTCGCCACATAGCTAACAATATTAACAACAGTCATATCATACAACACCGATTATATTTATTGTAAGCTCAATTGAAGCAAATTGTTAGTTCTCAATAGCTGCCAGCCACATATGTTGTTGTAAACCGAAGAAAAAAAGAGAAACAAATTCAAAAATTAACGTGGCAAATGGGCATATTATTTTATTTTATATATATATATTTTTACATACAGTGATGTTTCTCTCAGACGTGCGTATATATAGAAAGTTGTCACGCAACAAATACCACTGGCATATGATGATGATGAATAAGAAAACCCCTATCAACAGACGGTCACCCGCTTCAAAAACCAAATGACGCTTAAACATGCTTCAATTCTGTCTTTTTCACCATTTTATTTTTCATTTTCCACTTTATCGTGCCTAATCATATCATACATGAACGTCTTTCTCGGTCGGTCGTCGTCCGTCTTTGTATATGTATCAAAATATTACACAACATAGTGTAGATTGTAATGGCTTCATGCTTTTATGACTTGATAAAATAGTGAAATTCTAGGAAAATGGACTGTGAAACGCATATGAATTTGTGGTATACGGCGTGCCAGCAGTAATGGCAATGATGATGGTGGCAGATAGCTCCAGTTAGAGAGATTAAAATACATATCAGTTACTGCATATCTTGTATTCGCTATAGAGTGGTATTTTGAGTAAGTACCCCCACGGAAATATGGTACCTTTTTGTAAAGTTTTAAAATAGTAAATCCAAACTTGGAACCTTTGAAAATTACATGTGCGTGCGCAATCAACGCAATAAATATAATCATTCTAATAGTCGGGAATTTTTTTTCAAAAAAGGAGATTCCGAAATTCCATCCAAAAAGAATACGTAGGCTCGTCATTTCAAATATCCTGTTTTATCATATGAGCACATATTTGACGAATTAAATAAAGAAATATGGTGGAAAATTGTGATAGAAACATTTATTAAGTTGTTCATATTTTTAGTACACAATACCATACATGAAATCAACTGCACTTGTCTGGACCACGCTATTGTGCTGTCCAGATTATAACGTATCAGTAATCAGCAGCGTTCAAAAAATCATCATGGATACATGCATGATGCATGCAATACCGTTTTATTATTATTTTACAAGCGCGTTTTTACGAATATCAAAAATTAACAAAGTGTATTATTCCCGAGGGCCATTTTGTTGACTGCAACAGCGTAATTTAGAGATCAACGTAAACGTCTTCATCACCAAAGCAAGATTTCGTGTTTGCTGCTCGTTTTCTTCTCCAATCCCAGCTACCGGCACACATTTAATTTCGTGCGTTCATATTCCTAAGAATGCATCATCCATTGCCGCTTTATTGTTAAAAAGCCTAGATTTGTTAAGATTGGTTTAAAATGTCGCTGTTATATGTCCGAGTAACAGTCATCAAGAATAAAATGCAGTTTTATTGGCTATTCAACAGGAAGAGAAAGAAATGCAGTAACTCTATTACCAGCCCTGTTCATGGCAATGATCTTTGCTTAAAAATTAAATTGTTCACAGGATGATTATGATGATATTTTGCTATTGATTGTGAATTTTATTTTGATCGATGGTTATATCACAGCATGCGCACCTGTCACTTCTCGTATATATGGTTAATTCATGCAGCCCTTTTTGTTCCGAACGTCAATCTCATCTAATCTCTCGTCATCATCATCAGCAGCAGCATCAGAACCTCGTCATAGGTTATGTTTGTGTTTCTATGCATTTTATACATGTCTCCTCAGACTCCCAACTTTATATTAATTTTACCAATGTAAAAAGGACAAGGCGTGATATTTATATAGATCATGAATCTACACACACGAGCGTTTAATACATGCATTGTTGTTGTGTGAAACGAGAATGATTTGGCAAAATAAATATTATGCTCGTGCATCTCTCAGCAAAGTTTTGTATCAAAATGCCTAAATAGTTTATTGAAAATTAATTCATATTGATGGATGAATGAAGCATTAATAAATACGTGCTCATCCTACAAAAGAGCAACTGACTGGCTGAGGGAAAAAGCTAACAACAGAAAAATAATATGATAATAATAAATAATAGCTTAATAACACCCAATAGAAAATTACTGATTGCTGGCACTTCTTCTTTTCCGACCGTGATGATTATGGTGGTAAGACCTGATTGCTATTGACTGATATACGTATGTACTAATCTTTGGCAATCAAAATGATGAATCAATTACGACGAGACGGGAGAGTTGAATGTATTATTTATCAAGTTTTAACATCTTCATTTAACAACAATTCATTTTCAAACTTTTGTCATGTATTATTCAAATACGTCTATATTTTTTTACAAATCACACAATCAGCATCCGCCTGAACAAAAAATCGTTCATTTTAATTAAATATTTTCATTCTCCGATTTTTTTTTCTAATTTACTTTTCGATTTTATCGGTTGAACGTTTCGTATTTTATAGATGGGTTTCAGGTACGTACGTTAGGTAACTTACGCTAATCGTAAGTTCAACTACAGGACAGCATTGATGCGTAGGTCGAAGCAAGACAAAAATGGATGCTAGTAAAAATACCACTACTTCATCCATCACACAAATCTATTTGCATTGCCATCAATGCATGAAATTAAGCCTACAATCTTAAGTTGGTTTGCTCGTTGGTGCTACGTTATACTAATACGTGACACATGTTGTGCCCGACTTCATTCGTTAATTTCACTGTCACAGCCTATATGAGACGCGGTGGTTCGTAAAATTACCATGATGGTTTACTTTTTTTAAATCATTGTATACATTAAAAAAGTGTGCACCCTGGTCTTACTCAATTTATTTTCACTGTCAAAAATGTCATTAAGAGAAATTTCTATGTTGCCATGCATTTCAGTTCATAAAAAAAGAGTGACAGAGTTTTTTCGGCATTTCCTGCAATTCAACCTTTTGCCTTTATTCCGCCAATAATAAGTAAGAGCAATTAGAAATGATTACTTTTCGCAAAAACATGAAAAAAATTAAGAGCTTGCCGACCGTACACAGTCGCCCGCTCAACTTTTCATATTTTTTCGTGTAATAATGTTTGTTAATGAGTAATCTACAATCAAGAGGAATACCAAAGAGTTTCTCTGTTTTCCCAATTCCCACCTGCAGAGAGGGTCTTTTTCACTAGAAGCTCCAGTAGTAAGAAGGGCTCACTTCACGTCATACATGTCTATGAAAACCTCCAGGAGACTTGAAATTAAAAACAGGGAAACGAGATACAATTACCACAATACAGAGAGAGAGGTCTCGGCTAGCAGAAGCAGTTGTAGCAGAGACGCGAGCAATGATAATGGTTTGCGTGCAAGCTTTTATAATTGACAGCTAAATTTTTTAAATGGTCCATTGTGGCTAGCATTAATGAGTGAATAACAAAAATCACACTAACGTACTGACGACTACTCCACCGTCTCAAATAAAAAGCGCTCATTCATAATATGTATATACGAACTTAGTAAATGAACATTGTATGCCGATGTCGAATGATTTGAAAATGGCATGCATAGTACACACACATACATTCATGCATCTGCTTCTCTTTTCTCTGTTTCATCTCGGAAGTCGATTAAGGATTCCTCTACACGATTTTTTCATACACAGTCAACCATAATAAAAGGAAATATTATTATTGCTACTTATTATTGTACATATATACCTATATGTAATGTATGTATGTGTGGAGTGCATACCATTCGAAAAATATGCGAAAATCCCATTTTCATTTTATAAGGATATTGCCATTAATGGGATAATTAAGCGCTCAAATATTTCTGCACTTTTCTATTTTCTCACAATAACATCATTGTATACCTATTATTTGGTGATAGTGACCAGTGCCTTGTGTATATATTGAGCGTACACCCATGTTAATGTAAATTAGATAAACGGGTCTCTTTTCTGGTCATATGTTAGCTTAATAATTAAACATAATAATATGAACTTGATGTGAGAATATCATAGTCAAAGTCGTCGTGGTCGTCATGCAATGTATAAAAAACACAGACGTTATCGTTTTTTTCTTCCTTTCGTGAAAACTTGAGTAATTAAGTAACTCTCAAAAAGAGCAAATGTGTCCACTGATTATTTTGGCATGCGAAAATTGGCTGCAAATAATGAATTGTAGAATAAAATGCCGTATAGTTTTGTGTTCATTGTTTTTTTTTTACGTTTAGCGGTTGCACTTGTTTACGTTTATCATGATATACGACCATCATCATCAAATCATTAACATTATTTTACACAATGACGATATGAAACGGTCATAACACAACAAAGTAATGACGATAATATGATAATAAATAATGTGATCAAATAATACGTAAAACGGATTCCTAATGATGAAAATGCTCGTAATTAAAAGTATTGCAACCATGTCGCTGACCAGACTATTGTAAGTTTGTCTACTCACTCAGGACGTGGTAATCCTTAATACAAAAAGCCAAAAAACAGAAAACCGTGGTAATAATTGTTTTTGAGTAGAAATGTGTACACAAGTGGCGACTTGACTTCCCATCATTATGCTATTGTTCTCATCATGATGTGTGTTCTTGAAAAACGGAGTAATTACCAGTGACGCAGAGTTCTTTTCTCTTTTTGCCTGCTTAGCCATTCCCCTTTTTATTCAATTATATAGCGTTAATTAAAGTATCATTAAAACCAGATCCAGATTCAATGCATGTCATATAGGAAGCATGCATGTGGACACGAGGCTCATTATTACAATTTGATCTGGCGCTTGAGTTTTGATCCCTGACTCTCTGATTGTGAGAATGGAGCTGACAATATCGCTAATTTCACATTAACTTGACTTGATTCAAAATACAAAGCACAAGACATCAATGATTATGACCTATGTGTTTTGTTACATGCAACAAACTGTGTTAGTGTCTAATAACAAATATAAAAAATGGAAAACCATAAACCCATAGATTTTAATGGACTTACTTTTTTGCCTTTGCTTTGGCATTTAAGCACTGAAAATAAATGTGGGCATGTAAATATCTGGTTAATTATCACCTAATCAACATTAGTACGCTAACACTGCAAGCAAATAGTAAGAATTGATCTCGCTGTATTAAAATGCAAACCAACTTAATTTAATATGTGCTACAAGCAAACGGGACACAACGTGCGGATGAACAGAGTATAAAGACAAAATTAATTATGCCCTCTCTAATTACCACGGTACTTGGTAATGAGCGAAAGACGGAAAAACAGGAAAAATTGCTAGCTGAAAGCTGAAGATTGTTTTCGTGAGAAATGTGGGCCATTGCTCAGTAATGCAAATCAATCGACCAGAGTTATGACAAGTGAAGAAAAAATATAATATACATACGTACTTATCTATCATAACGAAGAAAATTACATAAAACTGCTCTTTGCTGTCATTTCGGTAATTTCACTACACAACAATGGTAGGATGGCCATCATAAAATAAACCCGCTGTAATAGCGATCATAACGACGGAGCTGAAACAATGCTACAAATGAAATTGTTGAACATAGTTGCTGACAATGAAAATCGCTCTCGAATGATATGTCACATGTCATGTGTTTAACATTGCGACCTTTGACCCCGACT
>JAQFZH010000013.1:0-90842 GCA_034695485.1 Entomobrya nivalis | reverse complement strand
ATTTACGGCAGCTAGATGAATTACAAAACAATTAGCAAAATAATTATTTTATACCATTTGTCAACAAATGTGAATATTTTGTGTTGCTGTTAAATAAAACAAGATTTTGTTGATTTCTTTTGTATTAAGTGATTATTTTCCAGCCTACATCTATTTAAAAAACTAAACAAACACTATAAATAAAACTTCATTGTTAAGGTTTCATTGTGCACTTCGCCTTGTTAGAATTACGCAGTCTGCAATCATGGTACAGTTGACAGTATTTTTTAATAAGTAGTGTTGATTTTCGTGCTGCACATACGAAGGTCAACATTTTGTTTCATGTATATTTAAAGTACTCTAATTAACTATTACACTACCCTACATATCTCTATGTACAAATTTATCTTTAAGTATGTGTTTGTTTTCGTGTAGATTGAAAGCTAAGAGAGAAACATTACACAGTAGTCAATAGCCAATAGTTTAAATTGAAAAATACACATGTAGTAATATTTTGCAATTAAAGATGTTTCGACAAACCCTAAGATAATTTTAAGTTTTCCGCTTACTTTCACATCAAAGTTAGAAATAATTAAATTATTCCAATTAGTATTTCATTTTGAAAAGTTTTGTTTGTTCTGAACTATGAAAGCAAAAATATAGGTCGTCTTATAATTAGTACCTCTGCTCTGGAATAAAATATTGTTTTTTACCTAAAAAAATTATATAGCACATTTAGTATTCATGTGTGCAGTTATTGTTTTCGTCCATTCGCCTATTCTACCGTTTTTGGTTGTTTGGTAAGGTAATAATTTCTTTAGTATTAACTAATTATAATTTAGCATTTTGTGGAAGTGCATTCTAGTACTCAACTCAACTGAATTAGTGGTTAACAACTTGTTTTTATCAGACCATAACAACACGACCAGAGAATTTCGCTTTGGTGTAATAATATTTAATTACAATAACATTGACATTTAGTTGTCGAATGTGCAATCATAATATGTATGTTTGGTATACTTAAAAACTAATTAAGTAATGAATTAAGAGCACGCATTAACAATCATAATCATTAATTGAGAGCGTGTGTAAATGTTGAACACGTTTTTTTAAGAAAAAAGAAAAATGTTTCGAATTGATGACATGTCAAGTAATCAGGTCGACTTGAAAAATAGAGCTGGTTTTTTTAAGCGCGGGTTTTACATACAGATATAAAGACAAGTGTATATTATTGAAAAACAGTCAGGTTTTTCCTTAATTATTTTTCAGATAGTGCCAATTGATAACCTATAATATAGTCAACTATGGTCATTATCAAAGTCAATTTTTTTTCAAAAATAATTGATAATTAAGATTTTTCAAAAATAATAAAACAATGTACTGATTAAAGGTGAAAGGTATTTATTTTTAATAGTTCATTTCTCAGGTAAAACGTGGTGATTATTTTCTTGATGTGTATGTATGTTTTATGTTAGGTGTGTGTATGTTAATTATAGTCATGGTCATGTTTGTCTATCTGTCCATTTTTTGTCTGTAAGAGAAATTATGACAGTCATCCTTACTTTAATTGTTATTGATAGTGTACCTACCTTAATTATGATTGTATGACGATAATTGACAATATAATAACGTGTTCACTACATAATTTAACAAGTTTCTTAAACCAATTTTTATGTGTATTATGAACTACAAAAGTATTACACTTGCTGCAAAGGGAAGTTAAAGTCTATTGAGGAGTTGAGAGGATGAAAAGGTTTACATTTTATTCAAGAAATATTTGCTAAAAACTGCTGAGCGGTGGAATTTCATTGGTCTACGATCCGTAACAATATAATCGTTCTTTCAATATAATGAGCCAATAAAAATGTTATAAAAAAAGTTTAAGTAAACTTATGACATTATGATTAAATTAATAAATTATTGAACATAGAATATTACTTTTAAATTGCCATGGCACCATGTCACCTGAATATTGAAATGATTTTGAGTAAGAATGCTAAATTGTTTATTGCTAAATAATTTTTGAGATTTTTATGATATCAATCGAATCAGTATTTTTTATAAACGTTCTATGTTTCTATTTTTCTGCCTATAACCTAGTTCATAAAATGAGTCGATAAAATTAAAATACAGAGAAAAAATATTATTTTAGGAAAGTATTCTCCATCGTTTTAATCGTTTCGAACTCCCGTTGTGAAAAGTGCACCAGCTATTGTAATCGGTACACCACTTTCACTCTTAAATCCAAGTCTACTAACAACCAAGTTTAGTAAATAGTTAATACTTATAATGTAGGAAAGTTGCATATAATGTATGTGCGTTTAAACCTGACAGGAAACGCGAGTTTTGGTCTCCAAATCAGGTTGTAACAGTTACATAGCCTCTGGAAATTTAGTGGTTTCCATGAGAACGGAATTGTTCCATCACTTGTATTTTTACGTACTCTCACTGTTATAAACAGTTATTTTTTGGTATGTGTAGAATATTTAATGTCATCATTTTTTATATTAATTAAATCATAGGATTCTCCTACCTTTAAATAATTAACTAATGTTGTAATGTTAATTTTTATTTATTTTTTTGAAATTAAATATTTGAAATTTAAAGTTGAAAAAGAGTGTTTGTGAAAACGTTCATTAAATTCATTAATAAATATATTTTTGGAAGTACTTTTACAACTTATCAACCTTGTTTTAAAACCCTCAAAAACGAGTTTTAAAAGAAGCTGACCTATTACACTGTATTTTGACTTCATTTATTTACGTTGAAAATATTTATTTTTTGTGAGATTCATGTAATTTGACTACATTTAAAAAACTGTAGAATTCTTGCTAAAAATCTAAACTAAATTACAAAATAGTTTCCGTTTTTATACTAAATTGTTTAAAAAATACCCTTTCGTTTGAAGGAATGTTTAGAAATACATCATCTAGCTTTTCGCATAAAGCGAAGAAGGAATCCAATTTCAAGGTTACAATTTACTTAAGTCGAAATTTAATTAAAGTATTCAGTGACTGGACTATATAGTTGGTTAACTTTGTTGCAGTGTTTTATTTTATTTTTGTCTTAAAATTAGCTCTGAAAATAATCCCGTTTTTCGGCTGTTTTGCAATTGTTTTTGGTTTGCTCATTTTTCCAACATGGAATGTTTGAATCTAATTTATTTATTTTTGGTAGCTAAGTGATTTAAATTATAGTTACCTAGTCCGTATATAAATTTTACTTCTCTCTGCTACAATTTTATTGTGGTTATTTTAATTTAATTTATGTCAATTGTTAAGATTATTCATTCCCTATTTGTTTTTACTATTTGTATGCTTTAATTATAAGTTTACTATTTAATTTTCAGTTACACAACTAAAGTATTTTTGGACATACATTGTTATTTTTAACAACAGCGGAAACATATCTTATGATGCTGTTATGTTGGCGTAGCGTGTATAATTTTTTTAGTACCTCACAACAAATACGTTTGGGTTTCCGGAAAATACTGATTTAAATTGAAAATGTAGTAATCTTTTCCAGCTATTTTTTCATTACTGCTATTGTGTTAGTGCCGAGAAAAAAGTAACACATTTTAGTTTCTTGGATCAACAAGAAACCACACATGCACATAGTTTTTTTTAAAGGTCAAGTAGAAATACAAGAAGAAACAGACTGGGTGAAAATTTAGTTTTTTTTTCTTTCAAGAAGGGTTTGTTTTGAAAAAAGTTGTTGTTTTTGAAGGCTTGTGAAAGTTCGTTGGTTTTTTTCTTGAATTTTTATACCTTCGTGGTTTTTTTTTGTTTTATGTTAAAACTTTTAAACGTTTTCTACCCCTGCTTTTACTTTTTTATGAATTGACCGACAAAAATATTATTTCTTCTAAATTATTTTTTTATTGATTAATTTGGAGCCACTTGTGTGCATCTTTCAAAAATCTCTCAAGAAAAAAATAAAGCGTTCCTTTTTTCCTTTTAAATACAGGAAATAAATCACGAGTTAAAATCTGAAAAGGGCCTCGCCTTATTCCCTTGTGCCGAGCGGTTATTTCTGCGCGGCTGAGGTGAAAGATTTAGTTTGCCCGTAACATCGTCCAATGTATTTTCTCTAAATCTTAATCCATAGTCCAAAGGACCCAGAAATGTACGAGCATTCTGCGAAATCAAGTTTGTGGAAGGATGACTTCTACAAGTTGGCGTAGGACTGGGATCAGTCAGCAAGCGGGCTCCAGGATGAGGGGGAAACTGGAATACACATTCTTGATCTGTAGAATTGAACGACGATAAAACAGCAAATGAAGGCTCAGAGTTCCGGTTCCGAGTCCACATCACTGGAGGCGGGCTCCGTACTAACCGGGCATGGACCTCAGCCAAAGCTAATGGGTCCTTCATGCTGCACTTGGGAGTCTACAAAAAAAGGTTAAGTTAAAGTCAATCTAGTGTCTATCAACACTTTTCTTTCAATTGCTTAACTAGCTTTTATACCTTTGACATAAGTGACTTTTCTTCGTATTCACTCCCGTCATCACTTTCATTGAGACACTCCCTGCTTGCGAGAACCTGTAGATAGGGGTTATCTTGGCGTGACAATCTCAAGTTTTCCATATCCTGATCAATAGTACGTGCGTGATAAGGAGAATGGAGTGCTTCCCGAGGCTCAGGAATATCTTCAAATCCACTTCCCCAAACACTGTCGTTCACACTTTCGTCGGTGATGTAAAAACTCTTCTCGCCTTGCTCAGACACACTGTCAGACTCCTTCCGGTTGTTGCTCTTCCGTCCAAATATCCCTGTCAGCAGTTGCAAAGGCTTTCTCCGAAAGCCACCTCCACCTCCGCACCCAATCACAGAATCAGAGTTGGTCGAGTGCGTGTCAGAGTCATGTTGCTTGTTGCTCTGGTGATGATGATGATGGTGGTGATGGGGGTGGGAGTGATGATGATGGGGATGATGTTGGGGGTCCACGAGGGTGTGCATCTTCTCCCGAAGAAACACCTGTTCTTTCGCAAATTTCAAAAAACACAAAAAAAAATCAAAAAGGAGTTAAAATGCTGATTCAGATTTTTTAAATGATTAGTGTGGGCACTTGAAACGTTTTGTGATAATTTCTATATATATTCTCATGAATGAGGTCAAAACACTCGACAAGAGATAATTATCATTGCCATGATGTCATGAACGTAAACAAGTTAACTGATAAGTAGTTTGTGCACCACTATTCTAAACGCTTTTCCTTTTACGTATTTAACTGATATCCTTTTTTGACGCTTCCTTGTGTACTCTGATTGATTTTATGTGTTGTAAATAATGTAGAATGTCAACATTACAAAAACAAGTAAGCAACGTATATTTCAAATTAAGGTGCTATTATTAGATTTTCATAGGTAAATAGATAAAAAACACAGGTTTTCTACTTTGTTTCTAACCTGGATATATAAAACGAAAAGTCATGTAAACCGTATTTAAACAAGTAGTTGCGTAGCGAATGTCTAAGCCAACGCGGTTAAGTTAATTATTTAATATCATGGATCAAAGAACATAAAATCAATTTTGTAGATGGAATCTTAGTTTCAAAAATTAGACTCATTAAACAGCAAATCTAATACCGCGCTATAGGAAAACGTCTAGTAAAGGTTGAAGGGTTTAATTGCTATCAGCTATATGTCGGCATAGGCATACATAAATATATGCATAATTTAACGTATTTACATGCCCATTATGTATTTTACGATCTATAAACTTATACCCATTTCATGTAAATATGAAAAATCTAAATTAGTTGATTGGCTTTCTTTTGGACACTTATTCACAGTACTCTAATGTGGAGCAAGACAAACATGTTTCCCTTAAAACAATCGGCCCCGCAAAATACAAGCTTTTCCTTTACAGTTTAAAAATGTATCGTGTGTTGTATTTTGAGATCATAATGATAACGATTTCATGACAATGATAAAAATATCAAAATATTACACCTTTTTCTACCTGCTTTGCCTGGAAATGGTATGTACAAAGTTGACAGGATCATATAAGAACGACAAATGAATAGTGAAAATAGTTATGTATACAAGACAGTTTCACTTTGCGACTTACCGCAGTTGTTTGTTGCGATGCAAGTTTTAAATCAAAGTTTGGAAGTTGATAGTTGACACCTTCCTTTGAAACAGGATATGGAAGATGTGACGATATCACCTACTGCCGCTTACACCAGCATTTCTTTTACAGTTCCAATTCGATAATCACTTAAAAAATCTCAACCAACCACAAGCAAAAAAAACACTTAAATACTTGCTGTTATGGGTATTAAGTTGAATTCGCTTTAAAAAAATAGTAACACGTTTTTTTGTGTGCAAATTAACAATTCTGTCCAAAAAATATATAAATGACTGTGGAACGTATTTACTACTTTCTATTTAAGTCAGTATAATATCACTCTGCTATTGTTGACTCTACACAATAAATTTATAGAAAGCAATTGTGCTAAACAATAAGTATTCTTGAAACCATCAAAACTTGTAATTCAATTGTACAGATTGAAAAAAAGAACAATTGTCAAAAATTAGGTTGCTCCCAATAACAACTTTCTCTTCCCATTATAATGAATAGCCCAATTATTTTAATCGATGACTGTTAACGAAGTAAATCGTGCTATTCCCTAATTAACTTTTTGTATGTAATTTGATTCATTTATTTTAATGGCAATGACGATGATGATATTACAGCTAATTTTGTGCAGAAAGGGCTTTGGGGACAGCAAACAAGCGGAGAAGTAGGAGAAGCAGACCAGCTAACCTCCACTACACTATCACCACCGCAATTATCCAGCCATAAATGCTCTCTTTTCTCTCTCGCAATCGCAGATTTCCTAATTGATTCAATTAGCATTTCACAAGGTTCACCTGAACAATATCAGAAAGATGTAATGTGTCTGCTCTCTCCATCAAAGAGAGATTTCCTTTTTTCACTACGAAAAACACTAACGAGGAAAATGTATCATGGTAACAGCAGGAAAAGCACACAAAAATATTGTTTATACAACTATTATACTCTTCCGTGGTGGTGGTGTGCATGCTCTCATTGCTCTTTCTTTATCTTTATCGAGAGAGTGGAGCAAGTGAAAGAATGCACTTTTTTCGGTGTATCCCCATTATATAGAATGTATCATGATCATGATCATCTTTTAAGTCAACTCATATCACAGCTTTCCATTTGATGTTCTTCCTTGCTCTCCTGTGTCTTGTCTTGTCTGTGCCTGTGCCTCTGCTGCTGTTTGCTGGTGTTATGTTGGTGTGCTGTCTCTTAGCATTATCCCCAACCGACCAACCAAACACACAACCCTTTCTTTCTTTTCCACTCACTCTAACCAACCAACTTACACAACTTACATACTTGCATACATAGACACGTAAAATGTGATCATCTTTCTCTCCATATCTAACTATCTGAGAATGTGAAAGAGCGTCGTCGTCAGTCACCACTAATTTTTCAGGGGGAAAGAGAAAGGCTTAAAGCGAAAGGAAGGCAGACATGCACATAGTATGCTTCCCTTATATACCTACTGCTACAAAACGAGTAGAATGTCGTAGAATGTATGTAGGTGGTAGGTACATAGGTTATGGAGCAGCCACAATATTATAGTAATCTTCACAGCTGAAGCCAAGGAGCATAATAATAATATAGAGTATGAAGAAGTAATACAGGGAAGAAATGGTATTGCACATGAAGTGTATTGTGTGGTGATGGTGGAGTGTCGAGGAAAAGTTAAGTTGGCTGGTTTGGGTTTTGGGGAAAGAGAATGAATCGGATAACAGTTTCTCTCTTTGAGTGTATGTGTATGTGAGTGTGTGTGTGCCTTACTTGTGTGGAGTGAATGGTTCTGTTCTGTGTGGTTTAAGAATCAATAAGAGAAACTGGAATGGGTATAAATGCATTGGCATGGTGGATATATGGTGTTTTTTGGTGTATGCTTTCTAAACGAGTATTGTGTGCAAGAAAGAGAGTGTAAGTATGACTTGGTAATAGCGTTGGGGTTGGTAGATATGTAATCTGTGTCGCGTAATGTTTTCTTGTATCTCGATAAATGTGAAATATGTAGTAAGACACAAAAGATGAAGAGAGAGAGAGAGAGAAAGCGAAGAAACTAGAGAGATTTTCATATTAAATCTTTTAGCGAGTACAAGGGAACCTTTTTGGATGACAGTTGAATTTTCTAGATTTTTTTTTGGCAAATTTAGTGAGGTGAGTAAAGGATAGGATAAAGTTATGAAAGGCTTTAAGCATGAAATATTGGTGGAAATGGTAGGAGATTATATAATTTAATTTGTTGATGCTTATTGATGTGAATATTATGGGATTAGTGTATGAACACGTAGATAGCATTCCTTGAGTGATGTTATGAAAGCAACGATATTTTTTACTGTGTATGCTTGCCTGACTTGACTACACGAACCACGAATTAGTAAACAGGCAGACAGAGGAGAAATGTGGATAAATAGATAAACAGAGAGAAATATAGAGGAATTGACTGGGAACAGAAAATAATATTCGCTCAGCCAAATGAACACAAAACTGAAAGTCAACTTGGAAGAGTGTATGCTTTCTTTTCGTCAAATAAGCTTTCGAGTTGATTGTGAGTTGAGCTGATCCGAGGTGAAAGCAAAAAGGTTTAAGTTCAGGACGAATCAGACATCAGAGGATCAGACAACCATGCCAAAATCATGATGAGCATTATTAGCAGCCTATTATACTTGCATGAATTTGATTCTAAGCAATAAGCATGACTTTATTTCGTTTCACTTTTTCCTTGGGATGAACAAGATATATGTAGCTTTTTGGTTAGGAATTGCGCAAAATTTTGGTATTTATTTCATGGAAATGTTTATTTAAAGCCTACGCATTTGGGCTCTTTTCTCTTTGTGCTTATGTTGTTTGTTGTTTGCAGAGCGCAGTCTGTTATTCGTTCACCTTGTTTACAGTATAGCTAGTTAGTTACTTCAAACAAAACTATCATGCTCATTAGTTCATTAGATTTATTCCTTTTTCATCTACTCCGCATGGGTATACAGTAATAGTTCAAAGTTATTTCCATTTTCTGCTTAAAACTGCCACGACAAAAATTAAGTAAAAATTAAGGTAAATGCGAAATGTAAATGTTGATTGGAACGAATTTATGTTGTTTTTAAAATTCCTCTTTTGGGATACATGTCTAAGATGGTCAATGGTTCGCATATGCATTTGTACTAGAACTATGTCCATTCAATTGTAATCAGCACTCTAAAGAGGGTTGAATTTACAATGATTTGTTAAATATCAGTAATTAACATATAAAGATCGTTTACAAACAGACAGACAGACAGACAGAAAATTGAACCGCCCAACAATAGAAATAATTTCCGCTATTCCCCTGAACTTGCTTATAATGAGATTTGTGAAATTTTCTCTGTATCTCTGCAAGCCAATTTGTTTACCCTGTTTTCTGCCAATTTGTGCTAAGTGCTGTTGTCATGAACTAATGCGCTTTCGTTGTACAAAAAAAACGTATCGATCTGTAATCCTATCCCGATATTATTTTTAAGTCACTTAGAACTGTTGATGCATAACGTACATCAAGACAGTTTATCCTCGTGAATGTCAAAAGTACATAAATGAATTAAACAGAGTACAAGAAAATCAGCATGTAGTTATCATTCATTTTCATGTATGTATGTATGAATGACTATGATTTTTTTTATTATAATCATACTTTCTGCATGAAAAAATTGTTGAAATACGGGGCAACGTTTTTCATCACAGCACGAGCAAATATTTACAATAGAATGGTAGTGTGAGATTCATGGAACAGTGCATCCGGAGTATAAAATCCACTCATTATAATTGAAAGTTTATGCATGCATTCTTGATAATTATTAGAAATCCCTAATTAAATGTTATAATAATTAAAATTGATTATTTTATTTTTTGGAAAACTGTATATTTATTTATTTATTTTGTTATAAATGTCTATGTACATATTATATACCGTTATTATTCTGTTTTGACGTACAAAAATTTAATATCATGTGAATATTCATAGTATTGTCCCGGAAGACGTAGTAAATTCGATCGAGATCAATTAGCACAATTTTCTAAATTCACAACAACTATAAAGTATTTTATGTTTAGTATATGCACATAGTATACCTAAGTAAGAATTACGTTCACATTTCCAAGAAACATGATCAGTTCACTACAATATAACCTTTGTAAAATATAAAACTATGTTGATATGGCACTTCTAAGCTCTACTTCTCTTAACCATTGTATCCCCCATAGTGACCTAGCACTCCACCGTGACCATGTCCATGACCTCCAACTCCACCAATTCCGGGATGTACTCCAGCGTGTTGGCCATGATGACCTCCTTGCAATTGATGAGGATGATGGTGTCCATGTGCAGGGAGATGATGATAACCAAGGCCTCCATGTCCTGAAGTTCAAGTTATTTAGTATAACATTTTTTACACCAATTTTACAACGTTAAAATATCCATCAATCTTACCGTATCCATGTCCATGGTGATGATGATGATGCCCATGTCCCAAACCTATACCTTCTTCAACAAAATATGTCAAAATTAACTTGGGTTTTGATTTTTTTGATTTGTGGGGTAAAGTGAGATGTAACTTACCACCACCATATCCATGTGCTATAATTGGCTTAAATCCTCCGTATCCTTGTCCGTGTCCGTGTCCAAGTTGGTTATGATGTTGGTAGCCGCCTAGACAAAAGAGATTTTTATTTCATTGCCTTTCTAGTCTATTGCATCAACAAAAATTGATGGAAAAACAAGAATACTAACCATGAAGCCTGTTAAGTCCAACAATTCCGTGGCTTGGGATATGATGACCTATTGGAAAATTAGTTAAATTTTTGTGTATTTAAAAAAACAGAAAACAAGCAAATATATACGCCACTGATTGCCATATTTTCGTTTTCATGACGCACCATATCCATGGGCATGTGCCTTGTAAATACCAGGGTGATGATGTCCATAAGGTGCTGCTGCTCCAACTTGAAACAAAATTTAATGGTTAAACTTGACGCTCAATAATAAATAAACAGGCAGTTATATCGAGCGAGCAAAGTTTACTCACCGATTCCATGATCATGGTGCTTAATGGGTTCGTGAATATGTCCATGTGGTTCATGATGGGCATATCCATTTTGCAAGCCATGATGATGATGGCCTTGTGCATGATTTACAATTGGTGCTCCATGACCCAACTCATAGCCATGAGGTGTGTGCTGCTGCCAACCAACATGCTGCCCTACTCCACCTAAGTGTCCATCTACATTAGTTTCAGAAGCAAGTCGTATTCAATACAGTCAATTTAATTATCAGGTGCACAGTGAAAATATTCAATATTATTTCATGGGAAATACCATGAGGATGGTGATGATGATGTTGTGGTGAGTCAGCGACTTTGTATCCTCCACTCACAACCACAGCCAAGTCCCCACCACCTCCATGACCGACATGTCCTCCACCATATCCATGCCCTGCTCCACCATACCCATGGCCTCCATAAGGACCACCATGGCCGTATGCCGATTCTGCTCCTTTAAGAAGTTCATCTGCACTATTACCCGATTTCTGGATAGGGCTGGCGGCGGAGCTGGGTGGCTGCATAAGTCCACCAGGTTTTCCATAAATAATATTGTTGCAACTGACACCTGCCAGCCATCCAATCCAAATGATTGATATCTATTTTGTGCACACAATCAAGGTTCACTGTTAAAAACTTGTTTCCTCTCACCACATCCACAAAACGAAGAACTATTTTTTTAAATGACCAATTCTTTAAACTATTTTCGAAATTGATATTAGAATTAATGGAAATGCTATAAATTTCAACTCAAATGGCCACTCTAAAAAATATTTATTTATTTTATTTGAAATCACGACAACACGACGAATTTACGTCAAAAATGCTATTTCAAATTAATAAATGCTTGTAAAACACCAAAAAAAGAAAGAAACCAACTTACATATAACTTCCGCATTTTTAGTCAAAATTAACAAGATTGTCGGAAAGTTTCCGGTAACAACTTTACCAGGTAATAATTTGAATAAATCTCTCTACCCACAAAGCAAACAAGACACCTAAACGCTCGCACACGCACACAACAACAGCGTTTTCACTTGTAATGCAAAACTGCAAATTTATGAATTAGAGCTCAAAGCCTTCACGCTGTTAATTTGTGTTTATGCCACAACCATCGTCACAAAACTGATACACTTTTAGTTGCCTTCTCTGCTTTATATATAATCTTCTTTCAGAAAATGCATAGATTTTTATGCGAAGAAATGATTAAATCATTTATTACATATTGAGTAAAAGAATAAAAAGCTTAATTATTTTTTTACGGAAAAGTAGAAGTGTATTACAGCCGTGCCATGTTCTTTTGATAATGCACGCTGTAGTCGTAACAACAACGAGATGAGATACGAGTGAACAAAGACATGTGTCTACGCAGCAAAAACATACTCTACGCAATCAAATGGGTACAATGTGATGTGTGTATGCCTATTCACGACCCTTTTTTGCTGCCTAATGCTTGATTTGAAATGTTTGTGAACATCCACTTGACTTGTCTAGCATATAGTGTGTCCGTTCTGCTAAAAAGTTAAAACGCTTAAAAAATATAATATTCTTCCCATTTATACATCTTATGTCTTATTTAAACAGCTTGGTTTAATAAGGTAGCACACGTACGTCAAGTTAGTTTAACTAATATGTAACACTAATAATAACCAACTTTGAACGTAACTATTATGTATGCAATTTATTAGTATGCTCTTTTGTACAAACTTAACAGCAGTACAAATACAAGCACACGGTCAATGAATTGGATAGACAAATTAATTTAGGAAAGATAGGAAGGACCAATTTTATACCTCAACTTTTGCTTTCAATATCTCAAAGCCGAGACTAGACTTGGCTAAAAATGTTTAACCAAAATATTACATAGTCTGTAATCGGATGAACTATCTACGTACATATCAGCTAAGGTTAACGTTACAATAAAAAGTATTAAAAGGAACTGACCCTTGCAATGATCATATGTATATGATATTTTGTACTTGTCCACCTACAACCTACGCACAATAATACTTATAGTTATAATAATAATAGTAAATGAAATATAACACATTATGGGTACGTAGTACACACAGTTTTAATTAATTAATTGTATAATTTTTATTGCAAAGATAAGAAAAATACGATATTTACAAGTTGTTGTAATTTCAAAATTGTACTGCATTCCACATGAAGTAGTTTAAATAAAATTAAATAAACATTTTTTGAAAAACTTCTTTCAAATAAAGTATTGCATCTTTAATTTTTTCATAGTAAAACAGAAAAAGATGCGTCAATACACACTCAGGTATGTAATATACACTATCATCATCACCATTATCATAATCATCATCATCTGCCGTGAACAAATCTGCTCACTGTTACAATTTCGTGTTGCTATAATATTGTAAATACTTGCATGCTAACAAGTAGGTATAACCGAGAAGCAACAATGATTTTTTTTGAGCCGCGCAGACAAAAAAAGAAACTAAAAAAACTTTCCTTTGATGAGCAAAACCATCATAAAATTTTGAAAAATTTCATGTTAAAGGCTAAATATTTGCAAGAAACAATAATTCAGTTAAGCCATTGAACTATTTGAAAGATAAAAAAATATATATTACTGCAATAGTTTAGTTGTTTGTAATTGGCAAAGTTAGTGGACTGACTTGCAATTGGATTGCGGTTTAAGTGTAATTGTAGCGGAAACTGTTAGCATATTAATATTGCTAATCTCTATGGGTTTTCTCGTAGTCATTGTGTTATTATTGTTATGGCTTGTGTTGAGGTTGATAACATTTAAAAAATCTATTTTCTATCAGTAAAAAGAACATTAATTGGTGATGATGATGATGATGAATGATGACCATAACATTAGGTAAGATGGAAAATGAGGCACATGCTGTGCATGCCTTTAGGTGATTTTATGCGGTTGGAGGGAACATTTTTTTCCCAAACTCATCTAAAAAAAGGAATATGTAAGGCATATGTAGGTACAGTCATAAGCCGTAGGCACTCGTGTATGTTTTTATTCATGTGAGGAATAATTACAGCGTTAATTTTCATTTTCATGTGATTTGTTTTGATTTGATTAGCGAAAGAATTTTTATTTTCACTGATTAAATTAAAGCACACAACCTTTATTGATTCAAGAGCAAAATGAAAAACAACCTCGTGTAACCGACACCGTTGAAACTATTGAAACTTTTTTTTCAAATAGAAATTAATCACAATAGTTATTCTGTAACTGTACTGTGTTCCCACTATTCAACATATTTAATAGGCATTTAAAAAATAATAATAAATTGATGATGTTTATCGGAGTCAATATTGCTGTAATTTGTTGATCAATTATTGTCATTATCATATTTAGCATTTTAATAAGCGTATTTAATATTTTCTGCTATTAAAAGGAATTCAGATTGCAACTTTAAAGCAAAACTCTCATCGTAAAAATTAGTACCCAGTAAATTAATACAACCAGCCTTCTTATGTAAAATCAGAGGATATTTTTTTGTTAAAAAAAGGGTTTCTTACTGAAATTTATATTGAGTTTATATTAGGTTTATGAAATGTATCATAGAAGCAATAACTCTTTAAATTTTTTAAAAAAATACTTTGTTTTGTACTCACATGACATATTTTTATTTATGTTTGTGAATATGGTTGCACACGCAATTTTTTCATAAAAAATATGATCACCATATTTTTTAATACTGTTACCCTAATCTTTCCACGTATAATAATATTAGCAACGCCTTATTGCAATGTCGTCGTCATGCGTACCGAGTGTACTTTACTGATCGTGATGTGATCTCCAAACCAATAATAACAATAATAGTCCACCAAACAATGGCTTGTATGTGTGTGTACATGGGAATTAGTCGACTGCGAAAACGCATCTCAAATTTTTACAAGCAAAACGGCTTTTCCGCGTACGCATATTTATTATTAAGCAGTAATATAAACATAAGCCACAGAGTTTAACAAGTTAACTAATCACACACAAAAAAATAAATAAATGCATGGCTTATTTTGCATCAGGAAGGAAGGAAAGGAAGGAGCTTGTTGTGGTGGTGGTGGAGTTCGTGAACAAAAAACTAGAACAAAAAATGATCATATAACTTTAAAGAGAATAATAATTGAACATTACTTTGCAATTCGCTTTTGAAAACTTTGAAAAATGGGTTTTAAAGACAAGCTTTACATATGAAGCCAAAAAATTGAACTCAATATTTTCTGATCATTATACTTTGTCATAATTTGTATATATTTTTTTTGTTATAAAAAAGTAGGATATTAATTTAAGGCACCAAGAAAATAAAAAACGTTTTGTTCGGACATCATTTTTTTAGCATGTCGATGAGTACGCTTGTCTTTCCTTTGGCGTCTTGTTCAAAAAAAATACTGATGTTATTTAATTAATACCATAGCATCCGCCCGGTCGGTATCTACCTAAATTGTATGTGTGTTCCAATTATTTTCAAAATAATATTACGACATGACATGAATGTACGTGTTATCACAGAGATGCAAATGCGCGTGCTTGCACCTTCAAAAATACAGTGTGTAATCCCCAACTCAATAATGCTCTTGGTCGACAGTCGACAGTACTGTAATAACGCTGTCAATCGCTGTTGTTAAAGTTGGAAGCGAAGCCAAGCTCTTAAAAATACAATAATTTACTTTTTACAACTTTTGCTTTCATGTCCGTTTAAAAATTGAAGTTAGTAAACTATAACATTTCATTTTATCTTTATGTATGCATGCTTTGCTTGGCTATCTTATTTTTGGGGTTGATTTAAAACTACACAGTATATCCAGCCAGGTGCATCGAGTAAAGCCAACAAATTGTGACAAAAATATGGTTATTTAGCTTAAAATAATAATACTAAGTAGAGCATGAGGGGCGACTATACTAATCTACTGTTAGCAATGAGGAAAATGGTCATCAAAATGTAGCCTAGAAATTTATTCTTGAAAAAAATATATACCTTATGTACAATTATAATGCTATAAACTACCTCCCGAGGTGACCAGGTTGGGACTGATTGTTCAACAGCTAGAAATTGAAACTGGACTATAAGGAACACTGATACAAGGATTTGCAATGATGATGTGTAGTAAAATTCTCTGTTGAGACTTTTTATACTTATGTAGATAAGTTTATTACCAATTACAAGAAATTAGCTAATAGCAATTGCATCTATTATGTACATGTATGTCATTTATGCCTAGCTAACTTGTACGATTAGTCAGTGAATCTTCATAGCGGCACAGCAAGACTATTATCTTTTGCATAAACAATTAGCAATTCTAGTAGCAATAGACATGTCAACAAATCACTTGCGTTTTTTATACCATATCCGTTTACGCTCTTTATTAAAATAACAATAGCGCTGTTTACAAAAAAATGAATGAAAATAGGTTTATAGAATAAAATCGATCGACGATTAGCGGCGTTGCCTCAGTAATTTTATGTATCTGTTTCATGTTCATTAGCTAAGTAATGATTGAATGACAGCTCATCATATTTGTAAAAAAAATATATCAGTCACGCGGAAAATCTATATTGTATATGCTAAAAAAATTAGCTAATAATTATGTGCACTCTTTGTAATCGCAAAAAAGTGCATTACGTTTTAAATCAATGCAACTCTTCTTTTTTTATTGTGTGCGCATGCACAGGTGATAAATATGATGATTACTGGTTTGCTTAGTTTTCATCTGTTAAAATTCTAATTGGCTTAATTCTAGGTTTTTTTCCTTTTAAATCATTTAAGCTGTTAAAATATAAATATACAGCGTTACTCAACATTATCATAATCATAATATGTAATAATATGCCAGTCGGTTTTTATTGCTGTTGAGATTACTACAACAACTAAAAACAACCACTGATGATACCACTAATAGTAAATGATGCGCAACTCTTTCACGTGTAAAAAGTGTAACATGCAATGCACAATTAAATCCAAGTTTATCTTTCAAACAAATTGAAAGCGTAAGTGTTTAGGATGATGCATTCCACCACCACCTCCTACTACTAATCATAATTATGTCACAATATCTTTTTAAAGTTTAAAAAGGCGTTGTTCATTTTAAAATCGTTTGTCATCATCATCATAATTCATTTATCAGAAGTTGTAATACTTGTCCTGTTAACAATACACATCTCTCTCCCGTTTTTATATGTCTGTCTGACATTTTTTATATCAAAACACTTCCTGCTGCTGTGGGAATGGGGTTAGTACTAATAAAATAAAAGATTTTTTTTACAAATGTGCGCTTAGCAAAAGTTTAATTTTTCTATGAATAAATTGCATTGCTTAATTTTACTTTTTGAGTAATATGATGACACGGTTCCATGAATGAATATATACAATTTTTGTTAATTGTTGTAAAGCATGTATGTAAGTTGTCCTACTGATATTGATCCTAAAAAAAAGTATTTTAAGGGCCTTACCCTTTACTTTACATTGACAAACATTTTTGCATTAAAAAACTAGAGAACAAGAAACATTTTTAATGATAATTGAACATTTGCTTGCATTATTTTACACATTAATGAAAAACGAATATAGTGGCAAAAGTTACAATTTTAACTTCAAATAAGTTCATTGTTCATTTTATTATTTTTGCCAAAAGGCAACATTACGTAGAGGATGTGAACCCCCTGAACTGAAGGTACGATACACAATACAAGCCAGTATTTAATTAAGCGACTATAAAATTATCCAGATTTATTTTTAAGATTCTTTTTACCACATTTGGTAAAAAAATGGAAGCAGGTACCATTAATTGAGTGTTGACCATAGCGTATGACCAATTAACAAAGAAAGAATTATTCATTGATGCGATAAATGCGATTCTGTGGAGGAAATTATCCGTTAAAATAAAACTACTCGTTATTTTTTGTATTAATGGCAATGAAACGTGTAACCTACACACAGCTTACAGAGATGGAATGTAATGTAAAGTGCAATTGAATTTAGCATTTTTGATAATCATAATGATTATCAAAGCATTGCCTATTATTTGATGGCAGAGTAAATATTTGAAGGAAGTTGAAATGGTTGAGTGAGTTTTCAGTTGATTTTATTTATTATGTAAAAAAAATGCACACAATTGCTATCAAATGATGACTGTCTGACATAAGAACACTAAATTGTGTTTTAACACATACCTAATCCGGAAACTATTGAGAGGAAGTATAAAATTAATCAAGATTCTGTATAGCTCGTAGGTGCATTGAATTAAGTTAAACGGATATCTGTGATTACATAGTTGACCTACGCATAGACGGCGAGATTTTTGCTGTAAACGTCAAAGTTAGGGTTAGCAATGGTTACCAAGATAAATTTTAATACAACTTATATATTTTACATGTAGCATTTCATACGAAATATAAATATCCTATATCCTAGAGAAAGAAATACTAAAAATCTTATTTCTACAAACTGGTGAATGAGCCTACGAATCATTCGTAAATTTACGATTCGACAGAAAGAAACAATTCAGAATATATTGCACTTAAATGTAGTTTGACCGTTTAACGTACTGATGGTGATTTAATCTTTTATAATGATTTAATATGTAAATAAAAAATGATTGCTTCCCACTAAAGAAACAATTTCTATCAAAAGTTATTTTAATAGCTGAGAATTAATTTAAAATTCAGTTTTGAAGAGGTTCGGTAGTAATATTTTAACTAATCGTATCCATGAAATTTACTTAACATTTAATTTATTTGTTTACCATGGTAATCCATGGTAGGCTAATTTTTATGTAGGATGAAAATTGTATGAATGCATTCCTTGCTTTTTATTCCTACAAAATGATAACCATAATATGTATCATGTATGGAATGCTAGTAAGACATCTTAATGAGCTGCTAATTAGACATTCAATCTCAGCGTTATATTCCACCCAACACTTTGTCTTTTGGTGAACAAGTCACAAGCAAGTGTCAACCATTTATTTTGACTTTTGACCCTTTCACTTTTTCGTCATCCTTCTAAAAAGCTTTTCATGAGCTGCTGAATTTATGTAAAAACATTGATCTGACGAGGTGGACCATCCGTTTAACAGTTTATGCATGAATAGCAAATTGATTTGTATGCCGTCTTGTCTTACCCTTCCTTTTATCATTTGAAAGATTGTAAAAAACACAAGAAACCATATCATCATTAAATTAAGATCACGGCCGGATTGCACTGCTTGCTTTGCACCGGATCTGCTCTCTGTCTACATCGGCAACAACATGGGACCACCAGAACCAGAATCCTAGTCAACTGCTTACTAAAGTAGAAAGGAATGATGAACAATGAAAGACGAGCACACAATATTTGGTATGTTGTATGTTTGTCTCACAAGTGCATAAAATGCTAGGGTGAATAGCGGGTCCTCAAAGTTGGCTTCAAACATCCGTAGAAAAACTCATTTTTGGTTGTAACAAGTAGTTGTTTATTTTAGGGTAAACAGTAAACAGTGGTGGGCTCTCCATCATAATGTAACGATAAACAAATCAACATTACAATCATTGTTTACCCGAAATTCAAAGATGTACATTTGTCATGTAATGTATTGAAAAATAGATTTTTTTTACAGAAATACGATGAGCTTATCACGTGCCTTTTAAAATAATACACATACTTCTAAAGTGTCTTAAGTAGAAGTGCCTTATTCAGTTTTAATGGTTGAGTACAATCAGAATCAGATCTCTGTAAATATTAGTTGTTGATTAGTATTAACAACTTGTCTTCTGTCAATTGCAAAAGGTTTTATAATTGGCAATTGAAACTTTAATCATGGTTAGCTATTCAAAACATTGGGGAAAATGTATTGGACAGTTGAGATATAAGTTTTAGGGAATTCAGATGTAGTTCAAGCAAATTAGTTGTTAACAAGTCAAGTCATAGTTTTACAGTGAATTGGCTGTGATAACTACAATTATAACCATGGAACGCTACCAAGTTGTACATTCTATTGGTTCTGGATCGTTTGGACATGTATCCTTGGGCTATGATAAGACGACGAATAGGAAAGTTGCACTGAAAAGGATTAGTAAGGTAAGTAGACAGATAAATATTTGTGTTGTGAAGTAGTATGTTATTAAGGTATACTTTTTTAATCATCGTATCTGTTGAAGTTCACGTTGTTAAAAGATTGTTTGTATTAATCATTTTAGGGTAACAAAGAAGAACAGGAAATCAAGAGCCTCCGAAAAGAATATGAAATTCAAAAGGATCTCCATCATCCCAATATTATACAAATGTTGGATTCCTATGAGACTGATGATGCTGTAAGATTAATCGTTAATCGTGATGCTGTTACTTTTTAAAATTACATTTTTTAACTAAGCTTGTAAATACTGATGTTTTGGTTTGGGTTTGTAGTTGGTTGTGGTCACAGAACTCGCACACTATGATTTGTCCAAGTTGATTTCTAAAGCTGACGGGAAAACACTGCCGGTTCCCGAGATTCAGAAAATTGCTTGTGACCTTTTGTCAGCTATTCATTTTCTCCACTCTCGCAGCATTCTCCATCGTGATATTAAACCGCAGAATATTTTAATTGGATATGATAAGAAGGCAAAACTTTGTGATTTTGGATTCGCTAGAAGTGTCGGTATACAATCCTACTTGCTTACTTCCATGAAGGGAACACCTTTGTATATGGCACCTGAAATAGTCCATGGAAAACCTTATGATCATAACGCTGACTTATGGTAATGATGAATATTTTATTTACGGCCATTGTAAAAATGATATTATTTTGGCAATACTTTATTTTAAAACAATGTTTTCAGGTCATTAGGATGTATTTTGTACGAACTTTTGATGGGAAGACCACCATTTTTTACAACGTCCCTCGGGGAGTTGTATAAAAAGGTCACCATAGAAAACATTGTTTGGCCTGAACACATCTCCGGAGATTGTCTAAATATTCTTCAAGTAAGTAACATTTCAATCCAAACATAAGTATACATGGTATTGAGTTTTACTGTAATTGAATTTATGGATTGATTATTAAACAACAGCGCCTTCTGGAAAAAGAACCCAAGAAAAGACTAACCTGGCCAGATCTACTATATCATCCATTTGTCTGTGGAAAACTGAACATGTTGGAGTCTGATGCTCAAAAGGGACTGACTAAAGCACTAAGTCCATCGCAGGAAATAGCCAAAGAGATGGAACGACAAGCACTGACCAGGAAACTTGTAGCATATAATAAGTATGTTTATTCTCATTTAACTGGAATAACGATTAAGGAACTGGTTTATTTTTACTGGTTTAACGATTTTATTTTAATGTTACTATCAATAGGCAGCGTGAAAGGTATCAGAAAAAAGCTGAAAAGGCTGAGAAAAAGCTAGGGATCTATAGTGAAGACAGCAAAGGTGGATTTAAGGCACTCTTTCCTGTACCGGCTAATGGCGGTCATATAGCAAAGCAAGTAACTGCCATGGTCCCGTTCAAGCCATCCCATGTGAGGTTGCAACAGGAGGCGTATCATGATATCGCGGCGCCTAGTGCAAAAGCTGCAGCTCATCGAAATTGTAAAATTCAAGATGATGGGAATTCCCATCGGAAGAAAGCTGAGAAACGGCAACAGGTAAAGATCAAAGTGCAGCATGAGGATTGTGAAGAGAGTAATACATCATCTTGTGAAACGATGACATCCAGTTCCGATGAATGTGAAACTGAAAGTGAAGACGGTGATGATTACGATACTAAAACTGTGATCCAAGATAAAAGACTTGAACCTATTCCAAGGGAATCTTCATCAACTGAGTCGTGTTTCGAGAAGCATGAGACCAAGTATCCTCAGCAGCCTCAGCAACAAGTGATCAGTGTGGAAATTTTATCTTCTCGTAACAATACAAAATCCGACCTGGCTTCCAGTCAATGTGAATCTAATTCACTATGTAAAAGCAGCGTTAATTTTGCACTTTCTGTGTCCAAGAATTGCTGTCCTATAATTACAGAAGAATGGCTGTACTTCTTAATGACGACCATGAAGGTGAGTAAACCTTTGAAATGCATTTATATCATAACAGGGTTTAAAGTATGGTTTGTAAATGGATTGGGTTCATTTGTTTGTGTGAATAGGAAGCGTTGGACAATCCGAATAGTCTATGCCAGAAGCATTTTCTCACAATGGTTCTTGCCCCATTAAAAAACACCACTACCGAACCTGAAGTCGTGGAGAAAATAGCTGTTCTTCTGTCTCTTCCCTTTACTTTAGACGAATCTATTCATGAAATAGCTCCTGGACTCATTTCCAACTTGCAAACTTTGTATGTGGAAACAAAAGTACTGCCGCATTTGTTGTATACGTGCAAGCTAATGGTTATCAATCGAGTGAAAGGCCTTTCCTTGACGTTAGAAGATATCTGCTCGATGCTCACAATGGAAGATTTGGAGGCACTTGAAAAGTTACTGAGAGTGGTGCGCTTATACAAATTCTTATTTTTCCATTTGTTTTATTCGTTTAGAACCACATTTTATTTGACGATTTCTTTTTTTGTTATTTTGCAGGTTACATTTTTAGTACACATTGATAATGAGTACGTAACGCAGTTTTGCGATGGTGTTTTGGTTTTACATGCATGTCCAGTGTTTCAACTTTGCCTAAAATTGGATGGGATCAAGCCAGGTCTTGCAGCTGATACGGTGGCAATTTTGTGTCATTTGCTACGCACCTCGCCTAACAATAAGAGTATTGTTGAGGAAGTGCTCCTAGGTAAGATTTTAAATAAAAACTATTAATTTTTAATGATGATTCTTTTATGGTACGATGTATTAAATACATTAATTCTGAATATATATTCAGGTGTAAAAGAACAAAACAAAACTGAAGACTCCCTAAATTCGCGCAATGAACTATGGAGGCTGATATCACATAAGAATCCTGCCATTCAATCTCGAAGTATTAGGGTTTTTACTTATCTTTGTCTAAATTCTGAACGAGTCAAAACAGAATTTTTCGACAAGCAAAAATCCAATGTTTGGAAAATACTCCGGAGAGCATCTATTTCGTCGCATGCTGAAGTTCGAGAGGTTAGTAGCCCAAACAATATTTAACTTTTGAAGATTATGTCGATTGAACATTTTAAGTAAAGTTAATTCTGTAATATATTTTCTTTCTTTTTCGATAGACTGCGGAATTCTCTCTCCAAGCTCTTAACTACAAGTCTAATTCCAACTCAAATATTACTGTAAAATCTGAAAACTCGAGTACATTTAATAACAGCGTCGGACTTACTTGTACGACGGCGATGATGGTTGATGACAATATTGCTGACTCTGTGACATCAATAACAGCGGGTTGTGACCAACTGGATATTAACGAAAAGAATAATGAATCTCTAATTGTGGACATCTCAGAACTCCAGCAAGAAGACGACAAACATCTAACGACTGAATATACCACCTCATCTTTACACGACAGTGGTTCAGCGTCTGCTAATGATTCTTCAAGATAACAAGCAAATGTAAACGAAACTGATTTGTTTTAAGAATCTCAAGTATATTTTTAATACTCTGTCTAGACACTCAAAAGTCTTTCTCTGAATCTCCTTTGCTTTCTGTTGTTTTTAACTTTCTAATGACAATCAAAATGTTACTCATTTTTAACTGATGTTTTAATATTTATGTGTATTGGACAAACTTCTATTTATACTTTCGCATTTTTATTATTTAGTATAGTATATACATGCATGTCGTATTGTTTTTAGTGATAAAAATTAATAACTACATTTAAACATATATATCTTAAGTGTTTGTTTGTAAATCATGTATTTGTTACGATAAAAACAATTGGTTTTGAAGTAAATAAACCTGACGAAGGCATTTTATTACAAAATGTATGTTTGTTACATGTTATGTGTTTGGTAAGGATTGCTCGAAGCATTGCAACGGATATCAGTTGTGAACATGTGCGTTAGAACTCTGGGGGCATGCATATGAAAGTAATATCGGTTGTCCATACGCACACCAAAAACCATAATGAACGCAAAGAAGATTTGAATCTGACGATGAGACAGGTCTATCCTTACATTAATAATTCGCTATATCTACACGAAGTTCACTTCAAAAATATTTTCCATCTCTACTTCAAAATGGCTATCTGCACCAACATGCGTTATCAAAATATAATGCTTGTGTAAATGAATGATGAATAAACTGACTGGGCATCTAATGTCAAAACTTTAATATATATGTTCACATAGCGTCATTTGAGCGCGCTTTATGTAGGCCCCAGGTTTGAAGTTCTCTTTTGTGTCGTGTTGACTTATATGAAAATCTCTGATACTGACCTCCTTAGACGCTTCTTTTTTCACCGACTGCTGGTAAGCTCAGGTGTAGTATAGACCAACAGCGCTATATATTGAACTACTATCAATAAGAGAATTGATGTTTTGCTGAAGTAACCTTTTAGAACCACTATGTTGATGCATGATATGGTCATCATTTTTGGGTTGTTGCATTTTGTAAAATCTGTACAGCATGAAATAATGTAACCGGTCTTACAACTGCATTGTCACAACTGCCAAACCACGTTAGACTACTTGCAAAGCGTCCTTTTTATATAATCCAACTCAGAAACGTGAAGTTATGCTCATGTTTAATATCAGTATGAGTAGTTGACTAAAATGGCTCTAAAGTGAAAAACGTTCGAACAAAGATCTGAGAAGAATTGCAAAAAACAATGCTTAAAATAGGATCATTGTGGTGGTTTGATTGAAGAGGGACTAGAAAAGCAAAACCCAAAATTTGCTGTGTGGTTTGTAGAAAATAATTTATCTTATTTTTATCAATTCTATTCATCCATGAAATATGAAACCTATTTTAGAGTAAACCACACGCGTAGTTTTATGAAAAAGTATGACACTTCCCATGAATCTGACTTATTTAAAAAGAATTCAGGCACCGAATCGGAAACCACAAATTGAGGCCCTCAAAGACCTGAGTACCTTATTCCTTTTTTATGTGACATCGTTTGACACAATCTCCTTCTGTACATTGCAATTAAGCAATTTCTTCACTGTACTCGCAACTATGCAATCTTCAAGATTCGTATTTTTTATCAACATATGAACTTCATATAATTTTTTATCACGATGTCTATATATTAAAATTGCAATTTACAAAACATCTTACTAAAAAGGTCCCACTCTTTCTTTTGTTCAATTGAAAAACAACAATTTATTCAAAACAATATGAATACGCACACTCACATTATTTGCTAATTGATCGATTTGTTTGTGCACATATTTTCGTCCCGAAAACTAGCCCACCTAGCCCAGCTCTCTATAGCTGCAGCGTGACCAGCACATTCATTTTTCATTATCATTTAATGCGTGTGTACAGATAGTTTACTCCAATTTTTAATAAAATGCATAACATTATAAAACTAACATAATAACAGCATATAAGAGTGAATGAATTCATACAGCACATTCACTGACCAACATTTTTCGTTTAATAAAGTCGACGAAAAAAATAGCAAAGCAAGCAAACAAACAATAATAGATAGTACACACATTGTATGATGAACTGCAATGTGGCGGTGATGCTTATAGGGCTACTGATGATGATGATTAAGGCAAAGGGAAGATCATTTGCCATGCACTAAATAGTAACTCATCTTTTGACAAAAATATAAAAAGGAATATAGATTTACGAAAATATGAAAAAGGACCGACTACAAAAACAAAGAAGAATGCATGTGAACGTATCACCTCCAAACTAACTTAACTCCATAAAGTGCATTGTTGCTACACTTGCTACATTAAAAATCTTTACATTGTCATTATTGTTATTATTATTAAGCTTTTTTTTCACTGGCGCAGTGCTCACCGTTACCACTTTTGCACAGTGCTGGTTGATATAATGCTAAATGACATGGGAATGTAAGCAACTCTTTTCACCCCTCCTCCTCTTTTGATATTTTTTTTTGCTTTTTGAAAACACTGCATAATGAAATCCTTTATTAAAGTAGTTGATATGTTATGATGGTAGTTGGGGATGCTGCTATACCACAAGGCAACACTTCAAATCTCAACCCTTTTGCTTGTCATCATTGCCATGTTTTGCAATATCAAGAATTTGGTCACTATGTTTCTTCTGATGTTTTAAATATGTAAGGCAATATTTGGTCGGTCAGAGAGGCAGAGGCACGGCGGTAGTCATTTTAGTAGGGTGATCACTGTACATAAGCGACAGTTGCAATTACGTTGCCTTTGCAACACCAACAAAGTCAAGACAAGTCAACGAAGCTGAGTCAGAGTGTGCTCGTTTTATTTTTTCATTTGATTTTGGAATTTAATCTTTGTTTCTAAACAAGCAAAGCGTGTATACATAGTAGGCTTGTGACGAAAGTCAAGTGGTGGTGGCGGCGGTGTCGTGGTGATAATGCATTTAATTTTGATATAAACTTGTGTTGTGTTTCTGCGCTAAAGTGTGCATGTGTCAATTTTTTTTATGCAAAAACGGTGTGTCAATTTAGTAAACTGAAAAGGTTTTAAAGTGTGGTGTAATTTTTGGCTTCGGATTTTTTCTTGTGAAAAATTAGCAAAGATGTCGACAAGCGATGCAGGGGCTGCTGGTGGACTGGTGGAGTATTTTGGTCGAGAGCTTTTCGACCAAATTTTCTACACCTGTATCACCCTGTTGGTTGTGGTGTCTGCTTACTTTGATTTGAGAGATAAAAATTATCCTCCAGGACCCAATGGCATGCCATTCTTTGGATATTTGCCTATGTTGAATCCGAAAACGCCTTATAACACGTTGAAAGATTTGGCTACCCATTATGGCAAAGTGTTTAGCATTCAGTTGGGTTCTGTGTACACTGTCGTCATTTCCGATGTGAAACTTATCCGGGAAGCACTCAATCTGGATAGTTTCCACGAGAGAACCCCGCTTCAACTTGCCAATGGAGTTACAAAGGGAAAAGGTAATCTATTTTTTTCATCATGATAAGCTTTAGCATCAGTTGATCAAAACCCCCCAGTAAAAAACTTTGAAGGTTTCATGGAATCAAATTAATTTATGTGAAATAAATGCTCTGAAGGTTACATATCAATTAACTAATTTCCATGCAATTATAGGGCTCTATAGTAATGTCTAACATTATTGCATCTTGCATTGAACACATCTATCTAGCTGATCTATGCAGTTTTTTAAAATCATTAGTCAAGTATGCCCGTTGAAGGGTTGCTTTTGGATTAGCTAATTTTTAATTCAAAATGCCATTGCGTAACGTACTAGGCGATAGATGCATAGATAGATGGAATGGAGCAAACAAAGTAGTGGGAGAGTGTGAGCCTTTTGCCCCTACCAACTTTACGAACTGATTATTATGAAATGTTTAAAAAATACATACTTTGAAATACGCATGAATGTACAATAATGTATGCATGCAGATTTGAAAAATAAGAGACTTTGTCTTGTGTCATGTTGTGGATTTTACATGAAATGATACATTTCACTACTACAATAGTTGGTAATGCAAAAACAAGTTTGCAAATTACATTCGCAGTACCTACGCAAAAAAATATGTTGGCTAACTTTACATTTAACAATAAGATTTTTTTGTACAAATTACTATTTGCTTTATGGCATTTTTTTGTCTATATGTATTTTAATGCATAATGCATTTTGAATTATGATTGGCCATTCAAAAAGAAAAGACAAAGTACAATTTTTTTGTGTTTTTAGGGATTACTTTGTTTTTATGGTCGCTTTAAAGGGGCCTCTCGGAACCCCGAACAAATGAGCAAAAAATGTGAAGGTTGTTTTTTTCTTCTTCAAATGAACTGAAAGGGTCACTCACTTTTGTTTAGCTGTACAACGGTTAGTGTTAGCCGTTACCATGATTATGAGGTTGATTGCGTTATCAACTCAACTTGCTGACATTTATTTTTGGAAATAGTTCAACAACAACAACAACAACATCACCAACTAACGTGGTGCATTGCATAGTAATAACCTTCATTTTGTTGCCGATACAGCGTTACTTGAAGAAATCATGTTAGCGCCATCCTTTAATTTATGACTTTTTATAATTTTTGGTTGTACAAGTTGTTATGCAATCACGATTAGCAGATGTGAATACACCAAAAAAATCATATTTAAAAAAAAAAATGATCAGATCAAGTCACTTGGTGGGTGTTATGAAATAACATGATCAAGTAACTATGCCATGTGTATGCATGTAGGTAGGTAGGTACATTATGTTGTTTTGAACCTTTCAAAAAATTTGAAGACAAACAAACAACAACGTTACCTTACTAGTAAAAATTATCAAAGTAACTTTTAGGCTATATTGTCATTGACCCTGTGCTTCGATGATGAAATGGACTGTTGTTCTATTTTTTTCTCCTGCAAGATAATAAATTAGGGTAATTTTCAATGTTCTTTGATGGTAATTGGATTTGATGCATTTTTTTAGGAATTTTGATGGCGGACAATGACCGTTGGAAGCAACACAGATTCTTTCTCATGTCCGCTCTTAAAAGCTTGGGAACAAACAAAGCCAACAAGTCACCACGTGTCATTCTGGAAGATAAAATCCAAGCTGCTTTAGGAGAATTTATTGAAGTTAATAGAATAATAATCGAAATTATAAAAAATATGTCCATTTAGAAAACTTGTTGTTTTCATTTATGTGAGCTTTAATTTAAAAGAAAATTGTCTCATTTAACATAATAAACTGCAGGATCTTAAACAACAGTCTGGCAACAATGGGAACGATATCAGGCCCGCTTTGAAACACAGCGTGGGATCTTTAATGTTTGATGTCACCGCTGGAATGAGACCGGAAAAGGGAGATGCGCAATGGAAAAAACTGCAAAATGTCTTTACCGATCAATTGCAAATGATGTCCATCACTGACAGCAACAACTTTGTTCCAATTGTCAGGTATCTACATTATTTTGCTAAAAATTGAGCCATTAAAAACAGATTTAGTGGTAGCTTAAGGCAAGCTTAATGCAATAGTATAAAAAAAAGAAGTGTAGTTGTTACTGTTAAACCGCAATTAAAGTAAATTATCGTCTTACAAGTGCCAAAGCAGAATTGCACATGCATCTGTACAAAATATATGTGCTCGGTAGTTTTTACTAAAGAAGCGACCATGCAGAAGCAGTGCAACTTTCTGATAAGTTAATTATGCTGATAATTTGGTGATGGTATTTTGTGGTGCAGCTACGCTGATAAAAAAAGTTGTAAAAATTTGGGATGTGATATGTGATACGGGTACTCACGCATTGCCAACTTAATACATGATTTTTTTTACCATGAAAATCTCTCTTGTTTTAAAAGTGTACTGTGTGCAGTAAGTAAATTATTAACAAATATATTTATATGCTGCTTGGTTTTCCCATTCATTCTTTTGAAATGGTAAATTGCGGTATTAAATATATGGACCTGCATGCTTGCTTGGTTGCCTTCCTGTCATATATACATAGTAGTTAGTAAGTCATTTCATGCGGCACTGCGCTTTCATACTGTTTAGTTTGACCACGAAATTGCTTTCCTGACCACATTAATACTCAATGTTCTACTTACTTTTTTACAAGATGATTATATCAAATATACATACATAGTTTATAGATGACTTATGATTCTTGATGCTGAAGACATGACGATGCTTCAGAGGATGAGCGTGAGTTTTTTTTGTGCGAAACAATTTTTGTATAAAAAAAATGATATAATTTTTTTGTAAGGCTGATATTCTTATTTATCATTGCAAAAATTAAAATCCAACTGACTGACTGACTGCAAGTGAGCATGTATGAATGGTGTGAATGATAACGATGATGAGAGGAAGAGCATGCAGAGAAGCAGATTTTTTTAAAGTGATGTGTGCAGTGAGTAGTGTGGATGTGAATGTAAGACTCGGGCAACTTTTTTTTACGCTTTGAATAATATTACAAATTTTGATCAAATTTTGAGGCTGAAGGTAATTTGAATGAAAAACCAGTTAAAGAAGATTAATAATATGATGGAGTAAATTCACTCTATGTTCTCAACCCGCCGTGATCGTCTAGTGGTTAGGACCTTGCGTTGTGGCCGCAATAACCCAGGTTCGAATCCTGGTCACGGCACTCATTTTTTGCTAAAATTTGTTTTGAACTGGGCAAAACGTAATTTTTGAAACTTTTTAATGAGGTGGAAGGGGGAGAAGAACGAATTTTTAGCGATAGTTGGGGTGAAGCGATACTAGATTTGGAAGCGAGTTTTTGCAGTTGGAACAGCTAGCTTGCTCTTTTGGCGTAGAGTAGATGCTGCTGCTATGCTGCTGCTGGTGGATTTTTTACTGCATACAAATTATGTACCTACTTTGTTATATAGCTCGCTTGTATTCTCTGTTTTTTAAAGAAACTTTGCCAAATACACGAAAGCTCTTGGATGCCTGATCCAGGGAAAGGAGGAGGCCACAAAACTGTACAAAAAGTGCTTGGACAAATATCCAAATGCTGACTCGAAAGAATTCCAGTGTATTCTTGAGGCCTACATTGCAGAAACCCGAAGACGACAAGGGGTAGATGATGACTCGTTCTCTCCAGAACAAATTACCCAAGTTGTTTTGGACACCCTTTCCATGGGTTGGGAAACTACTATGAATTCCATTCATTGGCTCTACATTTACTTTGCTATGCATCCTGAAGTGCAGGTACCTAATTTTTTGTAATGGTTTATAGTTATTTACAGACTTTATATATGTCCAAGAATTAAACATGCCTATTTTTTGCAGGACTACATTTTAAAAGAAATGGAACACGTTTTGGGATCAAAGCGAGAGGGATTAACTTTGGATGCTTGCAAAAAGCTTTCTTACACGGAAGCCGTGATGATGGAAGTTTGGCGTCATCGCCCGGTCTTGCCAATGGGTCTTCCACATCGTGCTGCTGAGGTATTTTCACTAACAGCTAGTTCGACAGTGTCCATGACAGTTGAAGCATGCATTATTTACTTATTGTAGCGCACCAAAATTGGAAACTACTGGATTCGCCAAGGAACCCTGGTAGTGCCACTGATCTATGCCGTGCACCGTGACCAACGTTACTGGGATAAGCCCGATGAATTCATTCCTGAACGTCATTTGAATGATGATGGAACTGTTAAAAAATCAGAATACTTCATTCCATTCCAAACCGGTAAACTAACTATAAGTAACTTAATGACTTAGAATCTAAATGACATTATATAACTCATTGTTACAATTCTAGGAAAGAAAAGTTGCGTTGGTGAGGAACTTGCTCAATGGACGATTCTCTTATTCTTGGCTGGTGTTTTGCGTGACTACAAGATTTCCTTTGCCAAGGGAGTAAACTTCAACCAGGATGATTTACCAGACTTCAATGTTACTTCAACGCCACCCTCTTACCGTCTTGTCTTTGAAGCTCGTCAATAAAATTACATTCTTCTACAAAATGAAATAAAAACAGTTCAACGACTTTTCAACTGTATAACTGATACATTATATATAGAGATTGCGACCAAGAATTATAAATCTGTGTGATTGAATCTTTTGTGTCTTTACTAACTTTAAAAAATATATATTTTATTTTTATATGCTTTTCTTTTTGAGGGATGGATCTTTTTTTGAAAATAGTAGAAAGTGTATTTGGGTGGATGTAAACCATGATGTTAAGATGACTTAATTCTAAAATATATAATACTTTGGTCTAATTGTGAGTGAATTTGGAAACGACAATTAATTTATGTTATGCTAAGAAAATACTTTTATATTTTTATACAACAGACAAAAAACCAATTGTGCAAATAATTATACATATATGGTAAATATGATAATGATGAAAATGATGTATGACGCTTTTTTACTGGCTTATGTATGCATATGACCAAAAAATAGGAATATGCAATGAACCAAAAATGAAAAAAAATATTAAAGACAGTTAAACATGTTTAATAAGTTTCGACAAAACTCAAAATACAATATACATTTTGGTATATTCTATCTGATGAGGATGAGCTTTATTTATTTTTTCTCTTGAAATATTTATATCACAGTCATTATTGCGATTTTTCACGGTTTAATCAAGTACACAAGGTGGTTTGGTATATATCATTCAATTTAAAGCCTTTTGCTATGAAAGAGCTTTTTTGTGTTCATGTTCAGATAAGTTTATATACTGATGATGTTGATGATATTTCCTGGGATGTCTTTGTAAATCCTTACTTCTCTTTTAATTCTTTAATATGCAGTAGGTTTTTTTTTATCAATTGTCAATTATACTTTGCCTAAATATACGCGTCTAATCTAATTAAGTATTTATGTTAACTGAGATCCTTATGATGAGGGCAGTAGAGGCATTTAAGCACCATTTTGATACAAATTGCGCAACTTGTAGAATGCAAAGAGGGCGTCCAAGTTAACACGAAGACCTTGGTAGAATACTTTCACTTCTGACATGAACGTTTGACGATCTTCTTCATTGACCAGAATTAGTAGACGCTGAATTAGCTGAGTACGGGATGGAGCAGCTTGACACAAAATCTAATTTGGAAGCAATAGGAAAAGGTTTAGTTGTTAATTTAAGTGACCATATGAAATCTTAATTGAAATCTTGTATACATTGAAAAGCTGTCTCAGAATCATTCCATGGTACATGCCCAAAGTTGCCTCGTAGCTACTTCGTAAATTGAGAGCCAAGCTTTCGGGCTCCGATCCTGCTTCGTAATCGTCAACGATCGTTTGAAGGAATGTGCAAAGGAAGTTTAAACCTCTGAAATCCCAACCGAAAATGCATATAAATGTTACTTCCCATTGTATAAAATATATAAAAGGTAAAGATATTCAGAACTCCATTATGTTTTCAAACAACCTTTTTAACCACAGCAATGCTTCGATAACTAGTCTAGCATTAGTTGATAACTCGTCATCAATAATGTCTTGTAAATACTTGTAACGGTCTGCATCCTGCACATATTTTGTCATCACTTTCTGTAAAACCATGGGAAATAAGGACTCATCATTCGTTACCAATCAACTTGTTTTTCATTGTTTATCCCGAAAAATAAAATGAAAAATAGAATGAGTACCTTGATATTCCCGTGTACATCTCGGGACACAGGACTGAAGGCAATGCCAAGGCTTTCTGCACGTGTGAAAATTCAATAAGAAAAAAAAAAAAATAAGGCTGTCATAAAATTTGAAATAGTTTTGCCTAAGAAACAAGATTGCTATTGTTCACCTATGAATTTAACGACGAGATTGGAACAATGAAGAAACTCCCTCGTTGCCACTTTCCCTTCTGAGCTTAACTTTGGCCATTTGTCCAGAGTTATCTTCATTTCCTCTTCCAACTATCCAACAAAATTACACACATAAACAATTTTTTAAGAAAAAAAAATCACATTTATTTTTACGATGAATTTGTCAAAATTGTGTATTCCATTAAAAATATGAAATGCTTCGTCTACACTTGATGATTACTATTTAAGACACAAAATTGTTTCGTTTCGCTTTCATAACGTTGTAATTTGAGACGGTAAGCTCACTGCAGTTTGAGCTTTCTTATCGTACGGACTCTTATCAAACAAACGTTATCTCTCTATTATTACACGTTGTGAACATGTTGTTTATTTTTTTGCTTACAGTGAACAATGATGATGATGGCAATGACGTCGTCTCATTTTGCTGTTGCGGCTGCTGAAGAGATACATGGCTATGAGTAGGAGATAAGGCTACTGATACGTAGCTTTGATTACTGGAAGAGGATGCACTCACTTGGTTATCCATCCTAACTATTGAGATATGCGGTTAGCGATGATAAGGCAGAAAAATTCCGACCACTTAAACAACTATACCACTTCGTATACTACCCATCGCCTCAGGAGAAGAAAAAAAACACTTCACAATTAATTGATCTATCTTATTTATTGATGGTTTTGTGTAGAAGAGAGGCTCGTGGAATATTATTGCGCTATTTGTTGTGAACTAAAAAATAATTGCATGTATATCTTTTTGCTGAGTTAACATGAAAAAATAATTTATAATATTTTATTTACTAATAAAAATAATTTTATTGCTTTTTCAATCAGGTGTGTGTGTGTGGAAAACAGACACACTATAATTTTCAACTTGAAAAATGCATGGCTCTTTGGAAAAAAATAATTATTTTTTACATATACATATTTATGACAACAAAATATTATGTGATGCGATAAAAATAAACTTGTCTGGCAAAGTTGGAACACTGCTTTTCACTGGGATGGTAGTCATAAAAAGGGTTCTGAATATAGCATGAACCTCCACGTTAGTAGTACATAGCCAAATAGTAGTACTATTTTGGAAACCGGCTGACTTTTTTTTATTGTATGGGACTATGGGAGAGTAGATGATAAAAGATGCAATGTAAAAAAAATTGTAGCAAGCATGTTTGATAGTCTCGGAGACTCGACGGACATGATCAATGGTATTATTACCTTGGAAACAACAAAGGCCAAAGTTTGCTAGCTTCCTGCTTTACTTGGAAGGTGGGATATTTCTTTGAGAATGTTTCGATAGGAAGCCCCTTTCTCGTCGTCTTTATATACATTGCACTTATGTTGGTATGTGGTGGAAATCAAAGTGCGGGTACATGTTCAATGTTTTATGATGATAGTTGGTATGGTAAGGAATCATGATGTAAGCTCGTGATGTAGATTTCTACATGACATTGAAATTGGATGCTCTTGGAAAGATTTCTAATTTTGATTCTCGTCATGAAACTATAAAAAAAATGCGGTTATTATTTTATGTAATGTAATTTTAAGTGCGTCTGTTTGAGACAAATGGTATTTTTTACGGGAAGTTTCAAAGTAATACAATCTGATCCACGTGGAGCCTATGATGTTGATAACAGAGTAAGGATTATCAACTATTGTATGTCAATTAATGCATTTCATTCTGATCGTAAAATGTCACATTGAAATAAGAGATTTTTGGCATATTGATAATCCTTCATGATTAATGATGGGTATGAAAAATGATAAAAATTAGGAAAACTCGGAAAATTGAAGTATGTCATGTGCAGATGATATTTTGGTCTTGAATCGAGCATATTCACTAAAAAGCGACGGCAAAGATATATTTTTTAAACGTATTTTAAGTACATGGGTAAAAAATTTAAGATGCGGCAAATACAGGGAATTATAATTTTTGGACTGGTGATTTTCACCTTGTGCTTGGCTGCACCATCACGTAATTTTTTTTATTGTTATCGCTATTGATACATTTGCACTGAATTTTATGTAGTTAATCTTTTTTTACTCCCAAGATCTTCCCGATGATAGGCTTGAAATGCGAGATGACTTAATAGAAGGAGATATTGTACCTAATCCAAACAGCAAAAATGGTATTCGTGGAGATCAGTACAGATGGCCAAACAGAACTGTACCTTATGAATTAGATCCAACTTTCAGTATGATTATTTTACAATTTATATTAAAGTCAATTTATAAAAGTGACGACTAGTGTTTTTTTAGCAGCCAAAATTTCAAACGACATCATTGACGAATTGATTGAGTTTTTAAACAGTTTCCTGTTAATAGTTAATATTGCTATTTGAAAGTGCGTCAAGTGTTTATTGAACTGACCAATTAGCAACAAAAAATACTTTGACTTGTTTTGTAGATTCTACAGAAGTGGAAGCCATTTTAAAAGGCTGGGATGAAATAGAGAATACTACATGCATCAGATTGAGACCTCGTCTGCCCACAGAAAAAGACTATGTATTTATTCAACGAGGAGATGTGGACTCAGGATGTTTCTCTTCCGTAGGACGACAAATCGATCGACAGGTAACTTTTAGTATAATTTCTTAATCTCATTTATAATAATTCCTTATGTCAAAAATAACTCACTTTTAATAAATATTTTTCAATCTACCCAATAACTTTCAGGTTTTGAATTTTGAGCCCAGATGCATTCCACGACATGGTACGATTGTTCATGAGATGCTTCACACAATAGGATTTTACCATGAACAATCACGACCCGACAGGGATGATTACGTGACTGTCGTCTGGGAGAAAATTGAACCAGGAAAGGAGCACAATTTCAACAAATATTCTGAAGAAGTCGTAGATACCATGGGAACTCCTTATGACTACGGTTCCGTGCTTCACTATTCTGGTTTTGGATTTTCCATAGATGGCAATGCAACAATTATCCCCAAGGTGATTAGTCTTATGAAAGTTATCGCTTCAATTTATATTTAACTTCACGATGGAAATCCTTCAATTCGATCTAACACAATTTTTCAATGTTGCTCCTCTTAGGACCCAAATGCCGAGATTGGACAACGTATACGTATCAGTGAAATTGATGCTTATAAAGTTAATGTCATGTATAACTGCACCAGTTTTCTCTAAATATGATATGTAATGTTTAAAAAATCATGTGAAGATGTCATGCAAATTAAATTAACAACAAAATCAACAGATGGGAAAGCAAAAAATGTATAGTTGAAAAACTGATTTATTTCATGGATTGAAAAGATTCATCATTCATTTGTAAAGAATTTATTCACATAATATTTGCATTGTTGTTTTTAGCTGTCTCTCACATGGAAATCTTGTATTATAATCCTTCATGTGTTGACTCAGTATTATTTTGGGGTAGTGGAAAAACGCGATGACGTGCTGGAAGAAATTCGTTGAACTTTTCAACCAAGTCGGGATGATCTTCAAAAAGAACTCGAATTCGCTGGACTAGGCCAACAATCCCTATCCTGTGAAAACGTAAAAATAAATAAATTTTAAATTATGTATTTTTTAACGATGATACTGCAATATCGGGGTCATTTAACGATCCTGCTTACCTTCCATGCTTATACTCGTTGATTATCCCAACAAAATATCGATAAATATAGGGTTCACAGTAGTACCTTGACTTGATTTGAGCAAAATACTGGAAAGCGTCCTGAAATTAGAGAAAAATAAAATTTATTACATTAGTATATTAGTATAAAAATCCTAAACTTAAATAAACAAGTCAAACTCGACAGTACAGGATTCGTAATACGGGAAAGAATGCACTCCTTCAGCTCATCGACTACGTTATCACTCATTTTGATTTTTTTTTTTTCAAAAGAATTCTAACTCAAATCAACTTGATGTGGTGTTAAAGGAGAATGGAATATTTCACTGTTTTACTCCCGGTGCAGTTCAAATGATGATGTATTAAAGATTAGTATACAAATAACTTCAGCAGATCTTACCTCGACACCCAAAACTTTAGTCTCTTTTTTTCCTGCCATTTTAAATGCGAAAATCTCACTGATGTTGTTGAGCACACCCAAAAAAATTAATATCGAGCCGAATATCGCACAATTTATTGAATACAGCTTACACGGTGATGTGTCCACTACGAATGTCAAACGCTTTTTAATTTTTACTGGTGCCATTGTTTTCTGTTTATTGGTCCGTTGGAGAAGCATTGTCTTTAAATTTCAATGCATACTACCTATAATGAACTTACATAAATTACCTTGCTTTCCTGGTATTATTTGTGTAATAATGTCAGTAGTGGAATGCACTTTGTCTCTCTGGTAATGGACATGCATGTATGTATGTACGTGAGACAGCAGTAAAAAAGAAACTCTTGCTCTAGATTCTCTTGTTGGTACACTTATGGCTCAAGAAAGTTGACACTGCTTGTCGTCTTAGGTTACACACATCGTTTAAAAAATTGTTAAATGATACCATTAGTTAATTACACACAAATAACTGTTTTATTCACGCTGGGCTCTTTTATTAACATGTTTTTCAGGTGAAAAAGTTTTATGAGATTTATAAATGCATTGTTTCACTTTACCCCAAAATATTCTTCTTGCATACAAAATATTTGTAATATAAGATGTGATGAAGAAAATGACAAGCTTATTTATGGTTTATTTTATAACGGCCGTGCCGTAGTAAAATACAATCATTTGGATATATGCATTTGAATAGTATGAGAAAAACGAAAAAATCTTATTTTACGTTATTATGTCTTACTTAAATACAATTTTAGCAGATCTATAAATTTGGCTTAGTTGACCTCTATGGGACAACATATAAACCCGTATAGTAGCCCTTCTTGGCAGGCTCACTTGGTTCAGAAAAGCTGTCAATGGTCGTCGCTACAGGATACATAGATCAAGTAACAACTAGTATTGAATTGTACACTTCAGTTTAGAATCGGAAAAGTTTAAGCGTTTACTAAATTTACTAATGCTATTAATGCTATAGTGCATGATTTCAACACAACTTGGTTTTGGAAAAGTTATTTCTAAATTGACAAAAAAAATGATAAATTATTACAAAACACGATGTGACACATTGTAACGAAAATTCGTCAATCGGTTTTCAGGCCTTCTACGTATTTCAGACTTAAAAACAACATGATGCGTTCTAATTTTTAGCACGTCACAAAGTTCACTACAAAAATAAACTTCCTGGATTTTCATTTTCACCTTTAGCCGACTTGAGCTACAAATTGTAACGTATACCTCATTATTCGGTGCATTGCATACCTCGTTTTAGCATTACGACACGGTAGCATATTCGATTCTAATAAAATGAATATTGACCACCATGTTTTTGAAAATTCAAAAATAGTATCCGTCGCACATCGCAATAATAATTGTGAGTGAGATAAATGATGAATTCACAAAATTGGGGGAATATGTGACAAGAAGTTTGTTTTAATGTAGAGCTAGTCTCATTTCAGCAAAGCATTAAGAAGTCAAGTTGCCTTTTGGCGAATAAAGCTAAACTATTGGGTTTGCGTATGTCTTGATCTTGGTCTTTTGACTTGATCATTCTAGAAAATTCAAAGCGCACAAATGGCACACGACTTCTTATTATGAACGATGTACAGTAAACTAATCAAGACACGAATTTTTATTGTGGAATTGACTAATTACGAATCATTTTAAAGTTTGAGGAAAGGAAATTGCATAAACTGTTGCTTCGCCTGAAAAACACATCTGTGTAAAGTTAAAAGTTATTTTTCTGAACTAATCGATAGTCCTAAATAGTCTATGCGTATTTTGCGATTTCATTGTAAATATGTAACAGCGGAATTATTTGTGGCTATGCTAAGTGCAGACCAAACATATTTATTTATGTCGGTGTCGTAAGATACGAAAATTCTTTAATTTTTACGGTGGTATGTTTGTCTGCCTGCATAGGTCTACCACTTATTTACATACAAAAGTATGCTTAATGAATAATTTATGTGTCATCATTAGAATGCAATCTCCAAATTCAAAATATAAAAAAGAATGTCGAAAAAGTTGGATTTAAATCATTAGTTTCTATTTCAGGCCCTCGAAAAGTTGATATTCAACTGATTTGAAGTAGTACGTGTGCAATTTAATGAGTTAGCAGAAAATAAAAAACCTCGTTTCTCAGAAGGAAATCACTTGTTGTTGTTGTTGTTGTCGGGTTTCATGTCACAATGTCATCTACGGGACTAAAAGGTCAAGTAATATTTGTGTTGTGTCTAATACTTTAAGTTGAAATATTTGCACTTTTGCTGCTAAAATTATCTTAAAATTTCAGCGGAAAAATGTAAATGCATTTTGTGGATAAAAAATCATCATATTATGCTTTTATTATCTTGAGTGGGCACGACGGGAATGGTAAATGTAGGTGCAGTACTTGTACTGGAATGAGCCAAAAGCTCGAATTCTTTGGAATTATGTAAACTTGTACAAGAAAATAAGACAAAGAATAGCATAATATATCACCGTGATCAATGACCATCAAATTAACACAATCTTTCATTCTTTCCTGGACAGGAAACTTTCCGAGAATTCGGACTAGGCACACAGAGGTCAAAACGAACGTTTATTATTGTTTGTATTTTGACTAGCAATGAATTTTTAAAAAAATGTGGAAAGTAAACAATTGAATAAATCTATTAAGGAGAACGAGGTGACTTTAACGGTCACCTTATAAACTTGTTTCATAACATTGCCTTGAAATTGAAGATATTTCAAAAGCGTTTTTATTACACCTCTTTACAAACCCCGAAATCCTTCTGAAAATTGTATACTTCATATAGCAGCTTTCGCTGTGATGACTCATTTGCTGGACTTTCGACTTTTTCCAGGAAATAAAAAATCTAAAATTGGATAAAAGAGAGAGTTGAGTATTTTTGAGTCGACCCAAAAAAAGCATATGTGCACAGTCACAGTGCACACACAAAAGTCTACAAGTGTAATATATAAGAGACCAAGGCTTAAGAGTTGTCCATGGGGTTTTCTTGTTCTTCATATTTAACCTTTTTCTGGGTTACAGCATCTTGGTTCAAGGAACAAGGAAGGGAAGATGAAAGATGGTTGAAAATAGGAATAATATTTGGGTTTGTTACAAGAGAAGGAAGAGATATGCCATCGATTGAAGAATCAAGCATGCATGATGATGGATGAATATAATGATGATACGACACGAACAGCCAAGTCATGCCAAGCCACCGAAGCGATGCGATGATGATGAGATGAGCAGTGCACTGCAGTGGTCAAGCATCAGCGGAACGGAAGCCTCTTCAAATGGGCAATCGAGTTACATAAGTCAGGTTTAATTTATGACAGAGAGGAGACCTGCTCCAGAAAAAAAGGCCCTGTTGTATAATAAATAATGAGTGTTCATCTACTTTAAGAAGCACTTGATATTTTGATTACTTTTAGATGAGAAGATGATCCAAGAGACGAAACATTTTTAGAAATAAACTAGTAAGAAAATAGATGAGAATGGCCTTGGAAACGTCACTCTCCCTGATTTTCTGTACAGCTGACTGATCTAATGGCCTTATTTGGGGGCATGAGAAGATTATTCTTGATTCTGAATAAATTGGTTGGTCGCTGGTCAGTCCGAAGCCGCATAATCATAAAAATAATTTTATTTTAGTAAGTAATGCGTTTATAGTGCAAGGAAGGGTTTCCTTCTGAATAATAAAAGTAGCAATAAAAGTGACCATTCTGAATGACAGCAAAGCCAAAGCCGAGAGCTCTGTGTAGAAAAAAATGATAGGAAGTTGCTGTAATCTGTCATTCCACTTGAATTGTTGTTTGGTGAAGTTACTTGTTTTAATTATGTAATAAATTGATAAGATGAATGTACTACAACTAGTTCTGCCCTTTCAAACAGTTATGACAAGATGGTGGTGATAATAATGATGATAATGAGCCAACATCTCTGCACATATTTTAAAGGCAGACACGCATTAGTTATTAACTCCCGACAGGGTGTTTCTATAAGAAAAAATGGGGGATGGGGAAAATGTCTGTCCGTCCGTCTGTCCGTCTGTGAACGCAATATCTCGAAAACGCTTTATCCGAAACATGATATCCCTTAGTTTGTCAAGAGAACATGGTCTAAAACTCAATAGTTTCTGAAATATGACCTATTATTATTCTTTATTGTTCGTTCACACATTTGACTATCTGACGTTGTCTACTACAGGTTTTACCTGTTTTATTCTATTGGGATTTCGGAATATCCTGTTCCTATCTTTGTCTAAGGTGGTGATGGTGGTGGTGGTTGTTGACGGCGAAGGGAAATCCAGGAATAAAACGATTTGTTTTAGAGAGTTCCACTTTCTCTTAAATAGGTCAACCACGTGTTGTTCTGGTGACGAGATGTAGAGCGTAGTAAAATTCCAGCGATGCGTCGATGATGGTACCCTTTTGGTTTCAAATCCTCCAGTTCATGGCATTTTTACATATGTGTGTATGCATAAGGGTATTATTGCATGGTAGGATGCATGGTATTTCAAGAACATAATCATTTGCTCACAGGCACTCGTGTTTGGTTAGTGGTTAGTGTCATAAGAAGAACACCAAAAATTAACACATTTCGAAAAAAAACAGGGATTCAATTCACCAAAATAAATTCTTAAAACTTGACACCGAGGCTAATTTTAGGGTCATTTTCCGAACTCTGATGTTGAATTTTTAACTTGATTTTAGTTAATTGTAGTCATTCTGCCTTCGAGTATCTATACTTAACTATTTTACAAAGGCTAATTGAGACATGGGGTATGTGGTATTATAATTATTAAGGATATCAAACCTAAATATATCTTCAATCTTTTCAAGATTTTCTTAGTCTTGGTTTTATAAAAAAGTTTGGTACAATCAATTCTGCTGGAAATTTTTTACCAGTTAGTATTAATGAAATTAAATGTACAAAATATCATCGGATTCAAATAGTTAAAAAAATTGAAGTGCATAAACGTAACATGCTACATATTTAACTTAATTATAAATAGTTATTCCAATTAGTAAATGGTAAAATGTATCGTTCCAGCTAACATACTTTCTTTGAACCACTTCATTTAAATAGCAAACCAATAAAATTGTCGGCATGTTCATTACCATTACGAAAACCGGTATTTTATCAAATAACATTTATAAGATAGCAACGTACACACCTAATAAATTTACATCACTTCATATGAATGCATCGATACTTATGCTTTTGTAAAGATCATATAGCACGCTTCTCCAGCTTTCTTAATTTGCATAATTAATGCAACAAAATCTGCAGGCGAGAACTTCAAGGACAAGGATAAATGAACGATTTTGCTCAAGTCGAACTTCAGAGATGCACATTGAATTTAAAATCTATAGGTATCTACACGTTTATTACTCAACAACAAGATTTTGAGATAGTCACATGTTTTCCTTTTGAGGGATGAATGATGATGAAAAAACGACTTCGATTTAAACAAATACATATTTCACCTTAAAAAAGTAACTACATTTAACTGGTCTGGTCACAGGCCTCCAAAAACCAAGCAGCACTGGACGTATGTAAACTTTGAAGGAATTAGCAAAACACCTACGGATTCCCAGAATTCATACATATTAAGAATCATGGAACTTTGAACTTTTAAATTTTGGTCGAAATGAAATTTAAGAAAATAAATGTCATGTTTCTAATGTTATTATTTATTTATTATCATAATATTAAGCAACTGAGACAAAGTAATGAGTATGTCATGTTTGTCGGTTTTGTACATCTGGGGACCAAACCAAAACTGGGTGGGGAAATTCTGTCAAACTTCGTATAAACTAATGTTTTGATGATATGCTTTCATTGTCATTCAATCCTGCTTGAAGCATGTTTTTCTTTTTTCCTCGGTATTTATTTGGCCATACGTGTCACTTTTCCAGATTTGTCTTTATACAAATTTACTGGGTTGCTTTATGTACGATATAATAATACATTGCTTAATTACTTCTTGTTGTTACTAAAATGTCTGCGCGTTGCTCCCAAAAGGGCGTGAATCTCTTCTTTTAATTTCTTTCATTCACCTCAAAACTGATCATTATACATTGCTTGAAGAGAGTTCTGAGAATTTTGAAATATTCCGCTGGAGATATTAACTTAAGTTTAATGACCGAAAGCAAATAAATTGAAAATGTTTCTCGGGTAAAATTCTCCGAAATGCTTGCTATCAGTCTCCAGCCAAACCTATGTATCTTTTTATTCGCGTTGACAAACTGCTTAAAAGTATATATTAAAACGCTACGTAATGCAAGACCATGCAAGTTGAAAATGGTTTCTAGAAGTTATTAAAAGTGATATAATCTAAATATTGAGAAGGTTGAATACACTTAAGACTGCATACATAATTAATTGGTGACTTCTCAGCATCTCAGTCACCGATAAAGAATCTAAATTTCATCTTAATAAAAAAGTGTCTCCATCCATTGAATTCCTCATTTTTTATAAACCAATTTTTAATGCGATTAGCAACGTTTTTCTGAGGTTGTTAAAATCAATATGACATATTTAAATTTTTTAATTCCTGTCACGTCATGCATTTTTTTGAATTGAAACCATTTTGCAATGCAACATAATCGGTAGATGGGTCAGATACTTGCTTAATAAGAAGCAAACTGTCAGTGTCATGCCACCACTCATTACCACTTTTGCAACTAGAATCAGCAGACTTCCAAAGTTACAATCCAACAAGTGTCAATTTAAGCTTGTTGGAAAGCTGCACTGGACTGACGTTTGGAACTTGAAAATCTAAAGAAATGCGTCAATAGTAGAAAAAAACTTTGAGGTGAGAATTTAAATGATCATATTTTTTCCGGCGAGAGTATAGCCATTCAAAGAGAAAATACATTGCTTTAATATACATTATTTATGTCCTTGAAAACCAAAGAATGACAGCTTTTTGTTTTGTGATGCATTATGTATGTATTATTCATCTCGCTGCAAAAAAAATCAAACTAGCATACGATATACGATGCAATAGGCTATTTGTCATTGACAAATATGGTTTGCAAAAGTGCACCAGCAGCATAGCAACGTGATAACAGGGATAAGTGAAATGACAATGCACTATAGCAAACTATATAGGGTGATGCAATCGCAACAACATTCTTATTGCGTTTTTGCATTTGTCTGAATTTAAATATTCCAGAGTTCCCCCGATAAATACCAGCAAACTACGTATTTTGCTCAGCGTATGTGAGAATATATCGTTTTTGTATATCGAATTTACCTGTAGCTTGTAATGATTCATTTACACGACGGTCATGTCGGTGACATGTACTAAATGTCTTTTTAAACGTAGTAAGAAGGTCATGACTATCAAGAATAAATTAAAGATTTTTTGATTCGATATGCTTTCTGCGCGCTGACCCACGCTGGAGAAATATAGGTAAAAAATTACAATGACAATCAAATGATGTAAATATCTACAAATCTAGATTGTTACATTAAAAAGAAAAGGCTGTAATTTGTTTCTGTAGGATAATGTTGACGAAAACTTTATCAATAATAATCTTTTAAAGATTTGGGATTTAGTATGGAGTTCGGAATTATGTGAAATAATTTTTCTCTGAAGTTTTAACCATAAGAGATTATGTAATGATTTAATTTGGTTTTCGTTTCATGAAATACAATGTATTCTCGCCGTATGCTAAGAATCTTGTGATACAGTTTTGCATTTTAATTATATTCATGAATAGTAAACATTTAATTTTATCTGCAATCATCGGGATCTAAATTAATTTTGAGTCTTGGCAACTCTGATAGTCACCAAAGCATGTAGTCTAAGCATTTACAAGACGTGTAGATATGATGAAAACGAACGAAGAAAAACCAATTGATCATTTACCGCACTACGGTTACCCAAGTCGTTTTTTACATTGACAAATATTGGCCAAAATATCTTGCCGAAATATGGCATACCGTGGCATAATGAAAAACTGTCATGGCGTGGCTTAAAACAAAGTTGAAAGATAATTTAAAATAAAAAATGGAGACGAAAGCATTTACTGATTTGGCAATTTCGTGATTTTACTCGTTGTAGTCTCCATTACCTACCACATCATACCACCACGCTTTCGTTGTTTTTGAGATCCCAATAAAAAAAACTCTTTGTTTAATCTACATAGATTCTCAAGCTAGCTGGTCCTTACAAATTACATTTATGTACTTACGATTATGGATTAGTTTTGGACTTTTAGTAGAATAAATGAGGGATCATGGCCAAACAAACAATAACGTTTTGAACGCGACTTGGCCATGCTAAAAAATGACACACGTTTTGCTCGGAACAAGGTGGGAAAAAGGGCGCAAACTTGGTTCAAGTGGACAACAATTCACAATGACAAACAATAATTATGCATGTACCTAAAATTCTGGATTGTTATACCATGTCATGCCATTATTAACAGGTTACGTAACAACTTGTTTCTAAGATAATTTCATGGATAAACAAAAAAAACTCTAGTCACATTCATGTCGCCTCCAGTTTTTGCAACGTTTGGTGGATTATATAACACCAACCGGATGAAGTATGAACTACGAATAATATTTGTAAATTAAGTTGTTTTTCACCACAACATTCGTCTTGGTATGCATCGTATTATAAACCGTACTCCATAATACATAATATGAAGTTTCAGTTTACAAGTAAAATAGTCATCTTTCATTTCCACATTCTTTTGTACTGGTCATTGATCAGCGCTTCTAAGAAAACTGGCTGTTTACATACAAGCTTGTCCGTTTTGGTTGCTCATTTGGCTCAACGATATTTGTGATTGAAACAGAAAGTAAATGAATGAGTTTTTGCGGAGGCATGCGTGTTTTTGTAGCACAACACCTTGTTTGCCGCGTTTTACAGACAAGTCATTTGACCCCCCCCTATTTCTAATAATTTGTACTTTTAGCATTACTACTGCATCTTTCAATTTGAAAATTTTAAAGGCGATTTAAAAAAAACTCCAGTCATTTGCATCACACAGTATTACTTTAAAAGTGATCAATTCAACCCTTCTGTGTTCTCAGAATTCCTCACCTTGACTTGGATAAGACAAGAGAAAAAAGCAGAATTATAAAAAAGAGAGTTCATTGATTGTTCAATGTTCAAGGAAAACTCCCTAGAAAACAGGAGGAGAGCAATATGCAATGCAAGGTTTACTCATATTAAAATATTTTCCAACTTGGCTGACTAGTATCCTTATCATTTTATCCATTTTAAATGCATTCCTCTGTACGTTGCGTTGACCATTTTTTAATGGAAGCCAAAAACGAGTGAATCAAAATGTTGGGATGTAAATGAATGACAAGGATGACATGACAGTCCAGTCGTTCTTGGAGAGTGTGACATGGCGTCTCAGGATTGGCTCATCTTTTCCTGCTAAATGTCTCCATAAAAATGTTCTTGAATGTTTGCTACTTTTTAACATTGGAGGTATTTTTGATGATACCTTGTATACTATATTTTGACCCAACCACAACCGCTGTCATTGGACACATATCTAATTAGTTGATAATATGGACATGAAAAATATTTGTTCGTGCATGCACTCTTGTCTTCTTGGAAGTTGCTTACAGTTTTTACGTTGGTGGTGTGGTCTGGTGATGATGGGTGAGTTCTTGTTCCAAAGCTGTACAGGTCAACTGAAGATAAGACCAGTTTTTTAAACTCGCTCTCTTCCAACATAATACTCGTCGTGACATCTCAAGCACTTTGAACCAAGTGATAAATATTATGAGTAAATCATGTTAAGTAATTTTGTCATTTTTTCTTCTTCTTTTTTTCTCCATGAAATGTCAGAAAGGAGCGTCGTGTTCGTTGTCGCTCCTATTTTAAATATGTAAATATTTATATTTATATACCTGTTCAAAATCTAATAGGGATATTTATACATATTAGATACTATAAATGATGATAAGATGGTTTCACTTCTCTAGACTGCGACTGGCCAATCTGTAAAATAGGCAGTGAATATGGTAGAAGTACTTATGTCTATGATGGCACTTAACAAAATTATAGGTATCACAACATACATCAACACATATATGGACATGGACATACATACAAGTATGGAATACGATTTGGCGATAAATAAGTAGAATGTTTCTTTTTAATATTTTATTCTTGTAAATTTCCAAGTTTAGTGGATGAAGTTGGTGGTGTTGATATCTATAAAATAAAACAATGAATATACCATTATTTGAAGAGATGGTGACAAAGTGACAACAATCATTTAATCAATCTATCGTCCGGTTAATAAAATATTCAATTATGCTGCAACAACAGTGGCATCAGCACCAGTAGTAGTGCAAACAAATGAGATAAAATGCATTTCCATAAATTGCTCATGAGTGTATAAATTGATGATGATCATGATTGGCGCTCTCTAGATTAGGTGTGATAATCTGATAATGATAATAGTTGGTTGCATTTTTTCTTTTGTGTTTTATGAAAGCCGTAGTGTTAAACGTGAACACGTAAAGACTAAAACTTATCTGTCATTGCTTACCTTGACCAGTTTAAATGTCAGTATAAAGAATTGTTACTATCAAAATATTATATTTCCTCGCTAAAATATGCTCTATTACATTCTTCTTGATTTATTCTATTAATTATCATAATGTGCTAGGGAGTAAAATAAAGTAACTCATTTAAATTTACGTCAAATCGTGTACATATGCTTTGTGGTGATGGATGACATTGGGCCAGAAAATATCTAAAATTTTAACTATTTTTATTGCGTCTTGAATTAATCGCATTGTTGTAAAAAAAATCAAACATATAAATCAATACATGTAGTGATGTAGTATTTTAGAGAGGACTGACTACTAAACATAGCACTTATGGACATGATAATTGTTTTGGAAAACCATGAGCTAAATTCAAGGCAGTAACAATATCCATCATTCGCTGATCAAATATAACTAGTCATTTTACTAGTGGAATATCTCTGTTATCAATTGTCAATGCCTCAAATTTTGCATACCAGGTCGCAAGGTATACTTGTATTTTTACACAAATTTGAAATGGAACTGCTAAATTTTCTAAGCATTTCTTCGGTTATTTTTATCTTGCACTTGTCATTTGAATTGAGATCAGCAATAAAGGGATTACTCAGCACAAGTTTAAAACAAGTTTAAAAAAGTACCTGCCGAAGTTCATACAACACAAAAATAGACAAGTGCAAGCATGCAAGTTATATTGCGCTACTACAACTACATTGTATAGAGCAATTGAAAAGAAGCAGTCTAATAACTACAAAACAACGTAATAATTTTGAGCAAGGTTGTTTCTGGTAAAAATTTGTAAAATGGTACTGGTACTGTGCTGCTGCTATGCTAAAAAGAGAAGATGAAACATGTAACAAGTCCACAGACAAGATAGAAAACATGTCATTTTGAACAAGATTGAAGAAGAGAAAAGTTGAAGAGTTGTGTTAATTTTCACTGTAGTAGTAGGAGGAGGAGGGTGTCAAGTTGCCAACTACTGGGTTACACTATTGAACTACATGGTACACATCTCGCCAATTTCTTGCATTATTAATCATATTTATTTTAAAACAAGAAAATAATATAAACTCAAGATTCTTCTTTGTACATATGAAACTCAAGTACAGCTATTTTCTTGACAAGAAGATTAATAGAAATGAGCAGATCACGAATTTGTCCCGGACCCAAAAAACCAGTGTTCTAAGTAAACAAATAAACCAAAAACTGAGATAAATAAAGTTGCTTGATCTTGCTGCACAACCTGGTCGTTATTCATTATATTGTCTATTTGAACTGAACTGATCAAATCAAGAAGTGCAGCAGACAAAACAAAATGAAAATGGTAACAAAGTTACATTTAAACAGAATGAGATTTACAATTTATTTGATAATGAAACGTTGTTAGGTGAGAAATCTGGTAAATACCAATATTATCATGGTTTTGAAGCGGGCGGAAACTCAGTCAAGTACTAGTAATACTTTTTTTCTGTACACATAATTTTATCACATATTATCTCTCCGGTCGTTGAATCTTTGAGGAATATTTTCAGAAAGTTTTGGGGAATTTCACTGTTTACCTGAACAACAGTTTGTGTATTTATCAGCAAACTGCAATTTGTTTACATTTAATTATACTTTGTTTATAAACTTGTAAACATGCTCATTCAAGCTAAGCTATGCATGAGAAAACCTAATTCAATTCGAACTTAACTCGATTTGCTTATTTAATAATGGAGTCGCAATTTTTATTCTACTGTTTACTTAATGTGTATTTGAACTGTGAGGACCTTGGTTTTTCATTATGCTATATTGATTTTTCTCACTAGATTTGTTATGCTGCGGTTTTTGAGTAACCTTGCAGAAGTTGGCAACAAAAAAAATATGACATACAGGTCAACAGGTTCTCCATTAATTCATTTAAATTAGCAAGAATGTAGCTAAACCAGAAAATCGTTTTCAAATCTTTTGTTGAAAATGAGCCATTCTTAAAACTAGATTCGTTCAGCTTTTCTCCAGAAATTACTGGTCCCCGGACGAAGTTGTCGTGCAAACTTTCACGCATACGTTTATGCAGGTGCAAAAAATGTTATTTGTAGAGTAAAATATGTAATACAAACAATAGCAAAAACAAGCCAAAACTACATTTTCAAATAAACAAGTTAAATAGGTACATACCATTGTCATTGTCCATGCAAGTCAACGATTATGTACGAATTTATCGAGGAAAATTGAAAAGAATTAACATTTATACTCATGCAGATGTCTCACTTTTAATAAGCGATCATTCTTTTTGCCATCGTTTTGCAAAACAAAAAACTTGTCAGCTCAACTGCAAGTTACCACTTAAGAAACTTCCGGAAGCATGGACGACTTTCCTCAGTAAACTAGCGAGTATTTAACAACAACAATAAACATAGCAACAACTTTGCTAATTCTTTATTCATACTGGTACTTCCTTACAACGTGACTACGTTTTACGAGAATTTGCAAATTCCAACCTCATTTTTTATACACATATTCCCAATATATTGAACAAAAGAGCTTGCAGCAAACGTTTTAGGAACAAATCTGGAAAAGCAGGTATTCTGGATTGACGTCATAGCAATCAATCACCAGAACACACACCTCTGCAAGCCATTTTACAAGAAATAGTGGCAGTAGTATGAAGTACATGTGCACTGAATTTTTTTGAAAATATTTACTCATTTATAGTTAGTAATTTAGTATATTCGACCAAAACAAACAATTGGTAGTTACATAGTAGTTAGTTACATATGCCTGTACACTTGCAAGTTTTGTCCATACACAAAGATTTTGGATACGCTCCTGTTTAGTTGTATCGCGAGTACATAATCACAGAGAAAGTTCTATGGTTTGTATCTTGTCTGTGCACAATAAGTGCATCATATGAAAATATGAACTAGTAGCGAGAAGACTGCAGCTTAAGTTAACCAAAAGCATTTTTACCATCATCACATAACCACGTGAATAATTTTTTTTTGCAGTCAGCATTATTATCGCATGACAGTATAAATACAATGTGTATTTTTCATTAATTTTTTCTCGTCATGTCTAAAAATGGCATCATAAGGCTAATCGGTATTAAGTCCGTTTTTAGAGTCCCAATATATAAAAATGTTTTGTTCAATAACCATTGTTTAAAATATCCGACAACAGGGAGCGACCTGTCGTCGTGAAATTTATGTCAACACAAAAATGTAACGTGGCGTGGGGCACCAGGACCAGAGGTTCCAGATTACATCATCTTGCATGACTAGTATTTTCTGCGATTTACATACATTGAATTAGAATTAATAGAATGCAAAAAAAATCTAAACAAAATAATCTAATACATATACATTGAATCCGTACTCATACTATGGTAGTTCGTAAACGACTTTTTTCTCGGAACGCTTTGTCCAGAATGCTAACAAAACACGTTTTTTATTGAATTCTCATTATCCTCATGAACAACAACAACAAATATTTTTGATTGCTTTTTCACTTGAATTCGTCGTGGTTCCGTATAAGTGCATGCGCAATTTCGATGATCTGCCAACAACGGGGAGAATTTTCCGTTGCACTCAATATTTCAAATTGCAATACTATCGAAAAAACATTTTAGAACTGTCTCTTCTCTTACTACGTCATAAAAATATCTTGCATAAATATGAAAATTACTGGAGCCCGGCTCGGCGCAAAAAAATACAAATGTTGTTCTACTCGTTCAACTTTACGGAAAACTTGCATAACATCCCGGTTTCTGTGACGTTAATAACAAAGTGGAAACAAGATTTTTGCTAGTTTAACTAACATAACTAACAAGGTTTTTGTTAGTTATGTCATGTCATACACTAATTTTCTGGAAGAAGAGAAAACAAAGGAGAAGGAAGCTGGACAAAACAAGTGATGACGATATGATAACTTACGAAAAAAAAAATCTTTCTAAATATGCAGCAGTAAAGTAAATACGTTTGTCTGTGTATTTACTTTTAAAACGACAATTGTTACACGGCACGGATGTGTGAAGGAAGCTTAAGTTTCATTCAAATGTATTGGCTGTTTGTGGAAGAAACCCCAGAACAAGTGCGAAGAAGGTGATAACTTGATAACAATAACAAGACAAGTTTACCTAGATTTGCGCATTGTTTGTTTGAGGTTATTTTGTTTATTTTTCATCTTAAACGTGAATCGATAAAATCTTCGTTAAGTAAACATAACTATAGCCAAAGCCACCAATGAGTTAATTGTGAATGGGAAGATTTGTGGAACGTAATTTGCTTTACGCACTACTAAGCAGACAGGATAATATTGATAATGTCGGTGTAACTAAATAAAACAAGTGTTTATTTTATGATGTTGATGAACTATGATGATGGCTGTTGAAAGGTTAAAATAATGCAAGTCAATGACGTTGTCTAATAATGATAATAACTACACTAATTAATTTGTAAGATTTGTTGTCATTTTGTACGTTGTTACTGCAGCGGTCATTAACATCTCTCTTACAACAAATGGAAAAAAATGTGACTTGATCCATTTTTTTGTTTATTTACATTTCAACATAGTACACTAGGTCATAGTATGATTATTTGTATTCTGCTGGACAATGGAAAATTTACTTTTTTGTTATTTGACTACTACGATACGATCAGTACATAGTTTTTGCATATTAACGATTTACGATTCTGACGATTTAAGCAATTGATTAAAAATGCCTTCCTACTTTTTCAAATACGCAAATTGAAACAATTAACTATTCATGATCAGTGAACTACTCGTCAGCAACGCACTTAATGTCAAAACTGACAACGCCAACTGCAAATAAATACTCATTTTGCTGTAAATTAATATCGTGTAATGATATATTCCACTAGAGTGTAAACGAATATTATATCATCATCATCATTAATGGAATATTAATTTATTAATTTTACATTTATAAAATTAGTGAGCAAGCATAGTATTGTAAAAAAAATTAAGTTGATTTTGATTTGATGAATTTCGACAATTAAGAATCTTCATAATGTAATGTTTTGGACATGAGAAGTAGTATGCAATTCAATCAATGAGATGAGGCGACGTGATCTCATGCATCTTTACACCTTCGCTTCATCGTACCCGTGATAATGTTGACGGTGTTAGCATACAATGTTGCTTATTTAAGACAAGAGTTGCACAAATGGCTTCCCACACTACACCGCACCACCGGCCACATGAGTTGAGATGTCCATAGTTTACATCAATGCATACTTTTCTGAGCGACTATAAATGGCAAGTGTTTTACTTCCTGATTCGAAATTAGAGAAGTGCGACTGCGACCGAAGTGCATTTTTCTTTTTATGCATGTTTTTATTCACTACTTGCTTCTGTTGTATATTCTAAATTTATCGATTACGAGGTGAGCAGAATAGTATTTGTGATGAGATCAGGATGCCGCAGTTTGCTACTATATATACCCACTTAGACAACCAGACATTCGAATCGTTTGTTCCTGTCCCCTCTGCCCTGCCTTTTGTGAGTGTAAAATGAAGTATCGTCATCATCGACGTCGTCATCCCCTTGCACTGTAGCTTTCATATTTCTTTCAGCTTTCTCAAATTTCTTGACTCACTCATCATCACACTCAGCTCAGCTCACATGGCCAGCAGCAGCGGAAGACCATCTCTGATTTTTTGGGATATTTTATGGCAAGTAAGTGAACTCTAAATGGTGTTACATTTCAGCTCAAAGTTGTATTCGTATCGGCAAAGGGAAACGAATCCGTCCTTTCCAAAAAATAAAAATAAATAAAACTAAAGTAAAAAAAGATCAATTATCAATCAATTATATTCGAACGTTGTATACTTTTGGAAGTCAGGTCTACTGGTATGATATGGTGTGCTATATGGTAGACAGGTGCAGTTAGTGGCTGGCATGGCGATGATGATGATGCTTTGTTACTGTTGATGGTGATCATGATGATGAATTTTAATGGTTCCGCTGCTGCCAAGTCAAACTTTTTGTTTGATATGTGGGTTCAATGTACAAGTTGTGTAATGGAAATTGGAAACCGCTCACGTCCTTTGACACGAGGTGAGCGAGTAGTGGTGAGAGGTGTGAGACATGTGTTACACAGTGGCTAACTACAAATATTTTAAAATTCAACAAATTAGGCTCATTTTGGCCTGTTGAACGTTGACGTCAAAAAAAAATTTATGTAGATATAGTTTTCTGCGACACTTTGAGTTCATTGACTTTAGTGTCTATGTAACCTTATTTTTTACAGATTAATTACTTGACCACTCGTAATGCACTGTGTAGTGGCCTCTATGTATTATAAAATTATATGGGTAATTTTCATTGCTAACCAAATATGATAATGATGATGGTTATAATCATAACATATTTATTGTTTAAATAAAGTTATATCATTTGTTTGCAAAGAGTTGTTTATCTGTAAGGCATACTATCACTAACTGCACTATACCAACTACTTAATGCAGCTTGTAAAAAAAAATATATGTGCATAATTTATTGGAGCCACATGGTAATTTTTTTCTTCTACACACTACCATAATGATGACGACGACGAGGACGACAAAGATGTCATTATTACGTCTTCAGTAAATACATAATAATAATAATGAAAATACAATCAAATGATCATTATATATTTGATTACTTATACTTTGTTAATTGGCTGCTACTTCATAAAAAACAAATGCGGTACAGTAAAAGATATAGTAACACGGTTTGTACGAGAGAGGTCTCGTAGAATTTAATTTTTTGGCTATTGATAGCTTGTGTCGTCAAGATTTTTTTTTTTGCTTGCCTTGCAAAACCAAAAAGGCAAATGCACATTTAATTAGATGCCGAGTTGTTGACCTCTTGATAACATTTAACTTGGATGACGACGATGGGAGTTTGATTTGATTAGGCGAACTATGGTAATTGTTAATGCAACAGCAGCAGCTCATATGGTTTTTTTAAAGGAGAAAGAATTGATAGTAATTTGGCTTGTGACACCACTTGACAATATTTTTTGCTCAGGTAATTGTATAAATATATAACAATTAACAATCCTGCTTGCCCTGTGAGACGTATGCATGTACTGTTGGAGTTGACACGCATTTTGTTGATAATATGTGAGAGTGATTTTGCATCTAAAACAAGCTTGTTTGTCTTGGGTACGATGAATTACCACTCCAGAAGAGACCAGGTAACAAGATTACCAGAACAGGTATGTACATACAAAGAGTACTAATAACGCACGCATCCAAAAACCAAAAGGACATACAAATTATAATAATAGTATTATGCGAGATCTGTATAGTGATAAGCTCTGAATGGAGATCTGTGTATTTGGCTAGTTTTTTTTTGAGTATATCATCATCACATCAATAAACGACGAAGACACAAAAAAGGAATCCTAGCAGATTACCTTCACTAGCTGACTATGACTCTTGTTCACTCTGAAGAAGTGATTCCAACTTTTAGAATTTTATGATACTTCTGTTCTGTCTGTGGACAAGATCAACATGATCACTTGACTTGTGTGTGTGTGTGTTGGTCTGCTTTTACTGGCAGCACCAGTTAACATCATAACTTTAATTTCTAAAGACGTTGATAGCCGTAGTCGTATAAGTAACATCATTATAACAAAATAGTAATATGATTGTATTATCATAATAAAAAAGACGACAACGGCGTAATTTAAAAAGATTTCGTATTGTAAATGCTTTTGGCATGATGATGATTGGTAGTACTCATTTGAAAGGTTCCGTGTTTCAGGCCGACAGTTCTATGACCTTAACAAGGTCGACTGGGCTACATTTTGACTCGTCGCATTTTGGATGAATATGATAATGCGACTATGATGCTTCTACTTGGTATGAGTATCTTGAGTTACTTTGGAAGTTGAAATTAGTTGTCACGTTCATTTTAGTTGTTTTTTGGCTTGTTGCTGTTCCCATGCCTTTACACTTTACCAGTTTAAAAAAATGGTATTGCCTTGCATACTAATACTTGTTCGTTTTTTTTGCTAATTTTAACACCTGTCACACTTTTATACAAAGTACATTCTCACATTTCTTAAAATTGCTTTGAAAAGTGTATAGTTTTAGGCGGCCAGTAAAAAAATTGTTAAACTAAACTAGGTGCATGCTTCTGTAAACCGTATCTTGTCTTGTTATATTTTGAAGAGCAACTCGATACTAAGATAAATATACTTGTCATAAGCTTTCGAAGATTTCCTTAAATTTTTGATTGCATAATCAAACAAAAGAATACTCCCAAATAATAAAATGATACGATATGTAACAACTAGCCGGTATGAAGGGAATAACTTCATGTTCAAGATAATAAAGTTATTATTATAATCTTTTATTAATTTAGTAATAAGTTGATAAAGGTGAGCATTGTTATATACTGTACAGTTATAGTGTTTATAATGGGACTGACAATGAGAGATTAGCATGCATGGTTGGTTGAAACTGTAGCTTGACATGGCATGAGCCTTTTAAATTTCCCTTTAAAATAAATGCATGCGGCCACTGCAGACACATCAAATCACGCAAACAAGAAGGAAGATCTCTATTCTATTGTCATTGTCACATGTCAATATGCTTATCAATAAATAAAAATAAACAAACTTGTTACACACATGAGTGAACACTTTGCTTTGTGCACATTCTATAATGTGATCCTGTCGTATTTAGAATTCAGCTATCACCATAACATAATAACAAAGGTGTAGTTTAGTAAATAAAGTGTATCCATTTATTGTTCACACATTCACACCATCCATCCATCCCTCATCCCAAAAACAAAATGTTTTTAAATTGCTTCTCAAAACACCAAACTCATCCCTTTCCTTCCTTCCTGACTACCGCGATGATGCCGCTTTGCTGTAGGCGTATGCATGCTACTACAATTACTACATATATATTTATGAATTATGTGTAAACAGAAAAACTCCCTGCATGTTTGAATAATAACAGCAATAAATCCTTGTAACGCTGTAGTAAAAAACAAAGTATTGTTTCTGTGCACATAAACATTTAGTTTATGATTTTATTTAAAAGCTTTTGATTGCAAACGTGGTACTTACTTTGCATTTATGAGAACTCTATACGCGAAATAGATCAGAGTACTGTGTGTACTCTGAAATGTCTTTAAAAATCAGTACATTTTGAAATTGATAAAATGAGACTTAAAAATTACAACTGCAATTGCATTAATTAATCCATGGGTAATTATTACCTAAACATTTTCCTCATTCTTCATTACAAAATCCCACGCATTTATCCCATTTACGAATTTTAAAATCGTCATGCGACAAGCCTAAATGGCAAAATACATGGGAAACATTATGAGGAAACGAGAATTAAGAAATAAAGATCGGTGGTAGTAAAGGCCCCATCGAATAATAATCTATGGCTTATGCACAACTTAGTAATGCAATTTGACTAGTATACCACATACTAGTAAAATTTCTGAAACAAAACAGAAAAAAGCTGAATGAAAAATGAACGGCAAATTGATATTGTGATAATGATCATTTGTAAATTTGTAACAATATCAATAATATTGCAATGTGCTCTAAAGGCATTGTATCATGATTATGGTAAGCCGGTACTGTACTGCACGCAGCATCAGTAGTATATTGTCAATTATTGGGGGTATATTGGTATTGGATGCATGGATTCGTCTTCCTTTTTGTGATGTTGTGCGTAAATGAAAATAAGACAAAGTCTCAACAAAGACATGTTAAAACTGCATGCATCATCACACAACAACAGAGCTCACTCACCTGTCAGTCCATTCCAATACTTTGCTCGCATCCCAGAGAGAAACTGAGCTGAGCTGTGTTGTTTGTGTGTATGTAAATAGAAGATAGTTTATTACTCTTATGTTTCCAAAGATGCAGTTAAGTCCCATTCTTTCACAAACATTGTAGTAGCATCATCCCCCGTCATCCCTCTAGTCGTTCGTGATGATGATAACAGTATATAGTAGTCATATTACAATAAACAGATTCAATGGATGAACAAGCAGAGGAAGAAGAAGAAGAAAGGAAATCCTTTTTTTCTGTAGCAGTAGCCCAGTCGAGTTCATTTTCTCTCACTCTGTCTGGGATTTTGGTTTGGTATAAACATTTAAACTTACTTGTCTGCATTTGCGGTTACTGTTTTCACTGATGGCTCTCTCTGGTAAGTGGACTGGATGTTCAAATCATGTTAGACCCCAAGTAATGAGCAATATTGTAATAGGACAGTTCACACTTTTATTACTATTTCTTGGTGGAAAGAATAGGAGATAGAGTACTGCTAGACACTACGGTAATTGTTTATTGCCGTTTGCGTTTGTACGAAACAAAGATTTAACATTTTGTTGAGTTGAGAAGTACTATTGTAGTTATTGAGGAGTTATTGCGAGATAAATGATTTTCATCTTTCAAAAGCTGTTGTTATTAAAGTTGAAAACAGTACTTAATACTTCAAAGTAGACATATTTAGTTTTACACAGGGTGGTGGTGAAAATGTAAACCCTTTCCGTGGGTGCTACTCTTCCAAAGGGAAAACATCCAGTTCATTCATTTCCTAATTTAACGGCAATTACTTGTGTGAAAGTTTGTTTGTCTGTCTGAAAGTACGTCAAAACTAGATTGTTTATTGATTTGTCTAAAATGTGTACTTTTATTGATTTGTTTTGAATTGCAGTATGCTCTCTCTCTCTCTCTTTATTATTATACTTATTTCCTACGTATGATTATGGATGCATAGTTTTTTAATAAATCCATAAAAAATTCCATATCTCATGGAAAATTACTAAATTATTAAATTTTAATTCACCCTTCTCATTATTGTCACCATATATGTCAGAAATTCAGTCCACGAACAGCATTATCTGTGCATCTCCCTGTCTCTTTAATTTTGATATGGCTATCTACCTGTTACTATTATTGTTTCTAGTAGCCAATATTTTAATGACAACAATAGAGCGAGTTCATCAGTGACTGACCGTTTAATGGGTTTTTACGCAATATACTAACTCTAATAAAGAGAATGTGACATGTTATGTTTACACATTCGCACATATATACAATTCATCATGCAGATATGAGGCTTGCTTACCTATGTCAACTTTTGTAAGAATGCCTTCAAAGAGATGTACACACTTTAAACGGTTATGGTCCTTTTTTGCATATTATTAGATAATCTAAAGGAATGTGAGAGCAGTGACACTACCACTTCTACAGACTCTTATTAAATTGACGAGCAATTTTTTTTTCGTTTATGTAATGATTTTTTTTGTGGAGGTACCTCAAGTGCACAACTATGCGCTCCTTCAGTGAGCATACCTAATCTTTTGTCAAACTTTTAATTTTACTCTTTTTTAAACATTTTTAAACACAGTAATTTAATACATTACACCAAAATATCTTTTTGTAATGAATGAATGAATGTATTGGATATTTTTTCTCTTTTCAATGATTTTTCTTTCCAAGTAGACAAATTGAAACTGTCGCTTAATTTTATGCATTTCCCATACCAAATTTGAAAGCAAAACAGCAAGGTATTCCGTCAACTATTAGAAAACTCCCTAGTGTCATTTAAACCGAAATTTTACAAAATGTTCGGATACCAAGCTCTTGCAACAAATGACAAGCGGATATTGGGGAAGTAACTTGAAAAGCAATAACAACAACAATATGTATGAAATTTATGATACTTTGTGATAAATTAATTTCTATCACTACACAACCATACAACACGTTGATAAACAAATGTTGAAACTGTTGTAAAGTATGAACCTATAAACCATGGTGCAAGAGATGTGTGCAAGTTTACACTGCATTTATAACTATGTAAGCACTTAAGTACTTTATGGTGCCTTGGCTAAGATTTTGTTTCTCAAGACATTCCCTGCTTAACTTACTGATATAACACCGCACCACATCACCATGACCTTGAACTTAAGTAGGAAGCAACGCAAAAGGGTTCTTTGATCTCTTTCGCCAGACAGGTTATTTAACTCTTTCTCCCAACAAAACACACCAATTCCATTCTAGATTGAAAGCTATATCTAGAAAAAAAGGAGCCTTCTATTGAGCAACAAGAATCCACACAGGTAAGTAACCACTTTGTACATTTTTTGGAGAAAAAAGGAGAAAAACGACGAAAAGGGTTCATCCATTATTGCTCCTACAAATAATGAGAGTTGTGTTGTACCCTGACAAGACAACAATGATCAAACTAAAGTACAATAATAACAACATTAAAAAAGGATGATCATCCTGCAGTTTGCTATATCATTATCACCGTTACCGCAACAAAAAAAGTTTTAACGATGTAATTGTACATTTATATATATATAAACAGACTTCCTGGTCCAGCACTTTAAAACAAGTGGGCTGGCTGGAAGACATTAAAAGTGAGTAACCTTAAAGAAACTTTGAAAAATGCATTTAAGTCTTCATGGATGGAAAAAAGGTCGCATCAATTGCTTGCTTTGTTGCGTTCTTTTGATGAGTTGAGATGATTACTGCAACATGCAGAAACCTCGTGTTCATGATGTATTGCTAGTGATGTACAAGTGTACATACCTAAAATTATTGGAGGCTGGAGTTACAAAAATGCCTCCGTTATTTTGAAAGAAAAGATGTGAAAGAAGGAAAATCATTTACAATAGTTAATTATTATAACAACCCTTTTGTCTAATGAAAACAGATAATGAGATAGTTGTCCATTAACTTGACTTTTTGAGGCAACTCTTTTGCTACACAATTGACAGAAAAAGGGTTCCTCGATAAATCAATTTGAGGAACTTCTTCAGTAAAAAAAATTCTGAGAAAGTTCCTTATTTTGTAAGTATAAAAAGCTTGCGATTCCGTCAGAAATCCCTTTTTCGAAAACTATTTCAAATCATTAATATTTTGATGCAATTTATCTGGAAAATATCTATCGAGACAGAGAAAAAAAGGAGTTAAAATATTTGTAATGTTGTTCAGATTAGGAAAGGAAAACAGTTATTGTCCGGAAAGTAGTTTTATTTTGGTTTCATTTTAGTATTTATGTTTACACGGAAAACTAGGTCAGTATCCGAACTCCCATGAAGCTTCCTCAGATCTTCTTTTGTTAGATTTTGTAACAATGGCTTTGTATCATCAACGGCAACACACTGTACAGTAACCATTATGCATGCAAGTCTTCAAATTACAGACAAAGAGAGAGAGTCCCTGCCTTGCTTACTTAACACTTAACTCATCCATCTGCTTACAATAATCATCATCATCACGACAATAATAAGTTATGGTAAAATGTTCACACATCTGCCGTGTGTTTCTCTCCTTGTATACTTGTCTAGTGGCAACTAAAACTGACACAGGGCAGTGCAGTGCAGTGATGCATTTCTAATGTCGTGATTATTATTTCACTCTGGTACCATTTCAAGAAACGAAAAACACATCAACCATCGTGCTTACATCTTTGGAGTGGAATTTAGGTCACAAAATGTTGTGGATATCGTCTGTTTTCTTCGTCATCATTGATGATGGTTATTTCTTTGGGCTATGGACGGACGGACGCATGCATCATGATATTGATGCACCTTTAAAATGTAAACTGGACAAGCTTGTTGTACTACTGGACTTCACGATATCATCATGATCATCATCTCCTGTTGATACTGGATAATTCCTCTGTTGACCATCCGTACTGTCCTAAATAAACTGGATGACCAGTTCACATTACTACAAAAGAGTACTTCTACACTACTACGCTGGGCTTAAATTTAGAATCATGACAGTAATCATGATAGATTTACTGATCTAACAAATATTATATTTGTGTTGAGGAGCAATTTGCATATGAAAATGTATTCATATGAAAAGTCATTGGCATTGTAGGGGGATTCACAATGTCTTTTTCTTGAGTATTTTTTAGAAATAAGTTTATCTTGAGCTTAAAAAAGGTTTCACAGGTCAATTCAAAAGAAGTCCTAAAATATACAAATGTAGTAGTCCACGAGCAACAATAAACATATATTTTGTTTCGAGTAACTTAAAACATAAAAGATTTATGCCTTTTATCGTAATATGTATAATAAAATATTTATATGATATTCGTTGAAAAGGGGCCCTTAAATATAATACAATCACCATCCCCTGTTTTTTAAACCACTTATAAAAAAGAAGGCCACAAACGGACAAAAAACTGGAATGTATAAATCCTATTCATCGGTCAATGGCCTTTTCTGTTTTTTAGGATAACTTTTTTTTAGAAAGAAACCTCCTTTTTGGTTCCCTAATTTACTTACGGGAATGAAATTGTGTACCAAACAAAGTTTGGTTGGTTGTAAGTTGTAATCACCACGTTTACATTCCATTTTCCTTTTTTTATCAAAGCGGAAATGTATTGTACAAATATAACTGTAATATCGAACAAAATTATTATTGAAAATTGAAAACGGTACTGTTCACATGCAAAGCCTGAGATACATTCGGTTTTTATTATGATAATATAATATGTCTTGCGGCTTATAGTAAATAGGCATTAGAAATGCTTATACACATGTAATGACGGTTCCAGTTCCAACCTTTGAAAACACGTAATCTCCAATCTTTTTTGTGCATTTCCAAAGGGAAGTATAAGGTAACTGAAACACTCAAGTAATAAAATTATGGTACGGTACTTTTCTTTCTTATTTTTTATGTATCTGTTTTTTACTCGTGATTCTTTGATGATCGTTTTTCAATTCATCTTTATGCAGGTAAGGGCCAACCATTTTGCAAGCAATATCTCAGATTTGTTGTAAAAAAACAAAGTAGTATTATTTAGAAAATAATATTCAATCTGAATTGTAAATTTTCTCTTACAGCAATAAAATCTTGTATTTAAAAATTGCTCAAATAAATATTCACTTAGCATCTAAGCTTTCTATTTTATCTAGCATGCAGTACAATTTTATGTTTTAATGGTTCTACTTTGCACTGGAAGATAATTCCATCACTTGATCCATCTGAAAAGAAACCATTTCTCCTGCCTTCTCTATTTGTGTCGTACAATTATAGTCCAATTATAGTCCACCAATTGCAACAATAGCAACGTATATGCTTCTTATTGACACGTGGAATGAAATCGCACTTTTCAGTTATTAAATTGACCTTAACGTCATTGTGGGTACTTGAAATGCCTACGTGAATACTGTAAAGAGTTAGTTAGATATATATGCAATGCAAGTGAACATGTTGTGCAATGATTATTCCTTCTGTGCTTTCTATTTCTATTTCCAGTGATAAAAATCTGAGGATAAAGTGCATTATTTTACTATGTGGGAATTCAAGTAGGCTACTTATTCCAATTAGAGAGCTTTAGCTTCGTTGATAGGCTTGAGTGAGGCGCATATCGGTACTTATGAACCAAAAATAACTGTAAAACGATTAGGAAGAAATCCTTTCTGTGAGGATCTTTTTGCGTATTGCATTTAAATGGAGCAATTTAAGCATGCAAAGTAATGTTCCTAGTTTTCTCTCGGAGAATAATATCAAATGATCTTGCTCTATCATATAGATCAAAGCTTATGTCAAGAGTATCGGCTATTGTAATGCTGTATATAGGTAAGCGTTTTCAGTATGTCCAGGTGTCCACGCGTATGTACAACAGCATTTACCTTGGCTAGTGTAAATTCAATTGTTGGAAGTAAATTTGTAAAACGTTTATCTATATAATTTCATCAATTCATGATTATCCCTACTAGATTTGATTTTTGCTTGCTGCTACTTTTACTTTTTAGTTTTGCTTTACATGAGACGTCACAGTTTTGTGTCAACCAGGTGCATAGTTTTAAAAACCAAATGAATTTGTTTTGAAAAATTTCTACACGCTTCCTGTGCTGAGCAAAGATTTAAAGATGAAATTAACGATGAGTGTTGAGGAGGTAATAGGCAATTCAAGCTATTTCATCATCAACAACATCACGACATATTCCACGTGCTGGCTTAAATGTTTGTGTAATGACGATGAAAAAAATCTGCCAATAATCTGATCTTTGGAAATTTTTCTGCAAAAAGCTCTTCCCAAGGACATGCTAAAAAAAATTAATGCAATCATAAGCTACCCCCTGCAAAATTTCATATGAATGATTGATGCAACTTTTGAATACATCAGTTGAAAGAGGTCAATGATCAACTGCGCATTTTTCTGATATATTTAGTAATCAAAACAGCTGAAGGACAGTTAAATTCCATTGTTCCATGGAATGAGGAATGGTTATATAAATCTTTACTAATTTCACGGAGGAGAAAATAATGCTGTGATTAGTTTCACCCTTTCACCAGTTTGACTTTTAATATATCATCCCATCTTGTTTTTTCAAACAAGTAACTAAGGCAAGCAAATAAACTCATTTTTTCCTTTGCGCTACTTGAGCGGAACAAAGACGTATTACTTCTTGTCAAGTGGTATTTAAATGAGTCGCACATGTTGTGGGTTTTGATGATAGATAAAGAATTAATTAGGGTAAAACATGAAAAGTGGCTAGTATATCAATGGTCATCAAAAGTGATTCAACTTTACTGCTACCCCGCACACTCAGCAACAATAAAAAGGGTATTAGTCTACATACAAGTTTTGAAATGATCAAAAGTGGGAAATGAGAGTATTAGCCTCTTCTCCTCTCAGAGCCAACTTATTACCTGCCTACTACACTGGTAACACAGTGAGCTAACACCACATAACGTCAATTACATTATTTTCTTGTTACATAGTTAACAATGCATAGATATACAACAACGCATAACATAATTGTATTACGATTATTTACATTATTATGTATTAAAAGTATGGATACAATTTTTTTTACACATTTGAAATGAATGAATTGACTAAAGGTGCAAATAAAAAATGAATGTAAATGAGTAAAATGATAAGAAATGCATATGTGATGCTTGTTTAAGATGCGGTGCGGAGGAGCCCAACCAGCTCAATATGTAGTAATAATAAAAATAGTCAATTGTAGAGATATTGTTGTTATTGTGGTGGTGTTGGTAGTTTACGCATTACTGGTAGTAGCCAGTAGTCAGCAGTGACCACCACCGTGTTTCGAAGTATGTAATATGATTATTATTATTGCTCCTTTGAAAGAAGAACAAGTAGAAGTGGTGTTGGTGGTGGTGGTATAGCAAGTAGTTGCGGTGGTGGTAAATCTACAAAGGGTGACAAAAGTTCATTACACTTTTTTAAGTTCAGCACAAAGATAATGTGTGCTGTGTCAGTGAGATGATGTTGATGTTGGTCGTATTATGGTTATTATTAATCGACTTTTGTATCATCTTGTTGACTAATGAATGATGTTGAATGCTAATGCTGATGTGTGTACATAGTGCATAGGTAAGTTAAGTTGCTTTTATAGTGTAGCTTATGATGGTGATGATGATGATGCCCATAAGACTACTTACCTGCTGAGAAGTGTACACGAAGAGATGAAGGGAGGAGGGAGAGAGAAGAGAGACAGAGAGACAAAAACAACATTCGAAGTTAGCACCAAAGATAAAAGAAAGGAGACTATGTCAACAGCACGATTATCGTCATAATATCAAGTACGACTGTTTTATCAGATACAAAATTAACATCGGAGGAGAGCTCATTTTTTTCTGAGAAAAGTTGCCGTCTTAAATTTGGAACGGTAGCAAGGTATCAACAGAAATTTCAGAGACGCTCAACATTTGTAACAGTTTACTTTCACGACTGGGAAAATGGCTGTTAATTAAGAAATAAAGTTATGATGAGGTCCAAGATAAATTTTGCGACTTAGTGAAAACTGGCTCAGGAGAAGTTCCAGCTTTTTTAGATGTATTCTTATAAATATGAAACACGGTCATCATGTATGAGACTTAATGTCGTTAATACATGTACATATTTTTTTATCGTTCTTATTGTCGTGGCTAAACAACAATGTAATCATTTGCATTTTTTTGTTGTTCTGATAAAACCTATTCATTCGGCAAGAAAGGAAATGAGGACGGAAGTCAATATATAAATATAAGTACCTACAATCATATAAAAAGTGCGTTGAATAATAGACAATGAATTGAATGGTGTAACATGTAGCAGATAAAATTGATATATGTATATTATGCATGGTATGCTATAACCATCAAAATCAGCAAAGTTTCTTGTCTTCTACTGACTAATAGGTAAGGTTGGTAGGATAGAAGGGATGTATAGAATAAGAAGATGACGACGACGATGCATTTAATGTGTGCCTTTCTTTCTTCCATTTTTTTATCCCCATCATCACGCATTGCATTTTTCTTTTTAGTGTGAAGTCTTTCTCCTCCCACACTATGCACATTTTAAATGGGTACTTTGACTTATTTGATTTATTTGGTAACCTATCATTCATTTAAATGCCAAAATTAGATAACTCTTTGCAAAAAAATGCTGCACGTGAAAGAAGGAAAAAAGTGTTTTCGTTACTTATGTATGTTCAAGTTGTTCAGGGGTTCCCCGTAGGTAATTTTTTTTGAAATGTGCGTGAAGCATGTAAAAATTGTTGTTGTATCAGGAAGACAATGAGGAACAACACCAAAAGGATTTTTTTTATTTAGAGGCGGTAATAGATTAGGTATATATTTGTGCACACAGAGTACTGTCAAATGACACCTCGTATAACTCATTTTAAACAATTTAACCTTTTTCAAATAACCAGCACAAGGGGTCAGTCAACTTAATGGAAGTCAGCAGCAGTAGGAGGTTTGGTGTTGAGGAGAATATATATATTTGTGGCAAAAAAATATTGACAAGCGTCATCATCATCCTCACCTCCATATTGCAGATATACATATCTCACACAATCCTGTTGATGCTGTCACCGTTTCCTACAAAATTGTCAATGTCCTGGTAACCTCTCCCCAGTTCTCAGTACAATGCTCTATTGCATACTTTTTTTTAAAGCTATCGTACATAGTCCCCTTTTTGTTCTGTCTACCACCGCCTCAGATTCTCTGCTGATGATTAGGTATTTTTGAGTTGCCAACATACATAATAATATTAATACAAGCAAAGACGCTATAAAACCCACCTACTAACACACTACTTCACTCTGAGTGTGTTATGCACTGAACTGCAATAATGCACTCATCATCATCATCATTTTTATCGCATTATGAGTGAATGGTCGTAATCCACAAGCAACTTGTGCAGCATCATAGTCTTGTCTTGTTAGCTTGATTTAATCATTTGTCAGCCAGGTCCCTTGGCCAAAAAAATTGAAAGAAACGGCACATGACACATGCAAGCAAACTTTGTGTTTGGCACCATACCGTATGTCTCATTAATCATTTTAAACAGGTTTAAATAATAAAATTTAATTATCACTTGCAAGATTTCCTTTAATAATTAGTCCAGGATAGTTTTTGCTCCAGTGCACATTGGCAGCTAATTATCTCTCATAACAACTTAATTATAACCCAAGTTAATTTAATGAAAATGCTCTTCAACCAACATCCAAGTCGATATCATCATCATAGGCTATTTTTTTAGTTTCAGAGTAAAATGTAGTCATTTGTTACGCTTTAAAGTAGCACGATGCACGAAACATTGTCTTTTAATTATTTTGTTACAAGAAATGTTCAAATGTGTACCGTGTGCGTTTTATGCTATTATTGGCTATTTTGAATGTACTGCTGTGATTTATCTCTCTCTGCTTCTTGTAGAGGATACATACACGACGGCAAAAATGGAAATGCTCGTGTTCGTAATATAAATAAATGGTGCATGAAATGATCAAGAAAGGAGGTGATATAAGAATGCTAATTGAGCATTTAGTGATTACAGTAATAAAACAACAATAGTCAGTATATTTACATATACCTCTATACTATGCACACACACACACTCAACAAAATACATATATTTTTTGATGCATACAATGTCTTTATATGAAAATGAAACATTTGTTTGTAAACTAAACTGCATACACACTACCACTACCATATATACACCAACAACTTCAATGCTCAACAATCTCAAGAAGTAGAAGTATGATGATTATTGCTTGTGACTGTGATTGTTGTTGTTTGTAAAGCATATTTATTATATTGAATTGCAACTACTTTGTCAATACTAAATTAGCCATCCGTATGTCCATCCGTCTACTATCATCGCATCCATCCGTCCTCCTCTCTTTATTCGTCCTTTGTAATATAAAATGCAATGATACCGTCACCAAGCACCTTCTGTAATCATAAAAGAAGCAGAGAGCTACTACTATAAAATATCATCATCATCAACGGCCCTATTACCTATGCAATGCAACACAATACATCAGCTCACCTCACTTGAGAAAAACGCATTCACAGAGATTCTTTTTAGTTTTGTTTATCTTTTACATATATATATACATATATATCACAGAAAAGCATGCATAGCATATCAGCATCACAACAAAAGAAAAATATAATCATATAAAATAAGTAACTGATGCTTGTTGCAGGGTACGAATGCATAACACAAGAAAAACAAGGTCGTTGAACTCGGAGACACACACTTACACACATATTTACACACAAATAAACTACTTTACTACTAAACATACTATATACTATCACATCATTATGATATGATGATCGTCGTCCTCACCATCACCATCATCATCAGCAGCATCACCGTCGTAGCCGTATTGTTGGCTGGCACATTAAAAAAAGATGAGGGAAAAGAGAAGAGTATTTTTTATGATGAGGGGTAAGCTAAGTTTACAAAAAATGTAAGCCGAATTGGGACAATATATGCAATCTGTATAGTTACCCTTGGGGTCCAGGGGAGTAGGTTAAAAGGTCTATGGAATAAGATGTACCTGGTGAAATTGACTGAAAAGTTACAAAAGGCTTTGCTTTACTTCACTTTAATAAAACATGGGGTGAAAGGAGAATTTCATCAGAGATGTCCATTAACTATGTTAATGTTGTATTTAGCGAGACCGTGAGTGCTCTACGCACGTCTTAATGATTTATAATTATTTGTATTCCTTTTTATATAGTTGGTAAACAAGTGGCGCCCTCTAGACTCTTAGAGTATGTCATAATTTAGTTCGATTATTCTGGTAGCATTGTCAAAATATAATTGCTAAACGATTCATTATAACAACGATGGAATGCTGTCAATGCTGGTTTTAATTACCAAACGTTTAAACTCAATAAATTTTTTGCAGAGACAATTAAGAGTGGAATGAGAGAGAGATAGAGTTCATCAAGTTTCAGTTTCACTTGGCCAAGTTAGAGTAGGAGTCATTTTTCAAATGAAAGCGCATTGATTTCTTGGAAAGTTGTATTGTTTACGAGGGTGAGATCAGGTTAGTTATAGGTCAGATACTTTCCCATCTCGGTCAATCAACTTTCCAATGCGAATTTAGGGCATTCGGTTATGACAATTTGCAGTCGGAATAAAGCCAAAATTCATATGCCGCGTAATATTTTACTAGTGGACCCAAACAGCAAACCATGCTCCAAGGTAACTAACTTACTGTTTTTAATGTTAGTTAATGCTGCACTTAAATAGGGGTATCATGATAAAAAAAATTTTTTAGCACTTCAAGCCCACAATATATGCGTCAGTTAATGCACGACATTCCCCAGTTTCCCAGTTTGATATCTACGTGATTTGATAAGTTAGTTACTAAGTAAGCAGCAACAACGTGTTCGACGCTATCGGACGAAGGAGTCCCTTCTCTGTTTCACATCTTTTATTTACTTGTTGCTATTCAGCTGCATTATCGATCACATTTCATTGTTGTCGTTTGTTGTATATTGTGTTCGTAGCATATGTAGCATACCATATGCACTTATGCCTATATATACATGCGTGGAGAAGATGTCTAGATGATATAACACGCTTTACATTATACTATAAGGTGTGGACTTGCAATAAAATGCACATGAGCACAAAAATCCTTTCTACTTTTTTAGTAAAGTGCATTGTTGCTGTTATCATCTATTCCATATTGCTTATCTGATAAAAAAAATAACGCATATAAAACAAATGCTCAGAAAAGGCAGAAGAATTAAGGCTTTTTTATTCATTTTCCTCTTCTTATTCATTACAAACAAAAAGGAAAAAAAACTCGAAGTCTGGAATTGAGTATAAGACCGTCAAATTTCACAAATAACGTATATTTTAAGTTAAGAAGACAATACGTTTTTTAAATGTAGTATTTTTGAATATTTCACATTATTTTTAAGAACAATTACATCATTTTTGTTGGCTAAGTCATGAGACTATGTTTTTTTTAAAGTTGGTTTGTTTATTGTTCCAAACTACTGAACAAATACAGTCCTGCGTTCCTCCAGGACAAGGGTTCTTTCTTGTGTTAAGCATGTGCTCTTGTGGTTAAATATGTTTTTAAATTACTTGAAGGATTATTTATGTCGCACGTATCATGAAGATATGCACGATATTGCCTGTGTGTGGGCATCGCGAGACTTTGAATTTCGAGAAACAGGAATAAGTAATAAGTACTCTGAGTTTTTACCATATTATACCATTTTGTTAATACTTGGGATTAACTTAATTTACACATGCGTTACGGCTTACCACAACAAGACGTAAATCCGTTTATCTCAACTCAAGTAAACGAGTGCAACTGGCAAACACATGTACCATTTAAAACTGACTTGTTTATTCGTGTCTCGTGGTTCATACTTGTATATTTCTAAATTTTTATCTTTATTATACCAAAATAAGCGGATCCCTTGGGCTTATTAAAAAAGGACCATACGTACGTCCGTCCTCTGCCTTTTCCCAGTAAGTAGATTTGTCAAAAAATGAAAATATAAAACTTAAACCTAAAAATAAGAAAAGAACCCAATGGATTTTTAAAAAGAAACTCAAAAATGTTTATTCTTACTTGGAAATTTGCTTAAATATATTTCTACTTTTCGGGTTTTTTCAAGCCTATTTTATATTCACCCCTTTCATTTTTTTTATCATCCCTACAAAATGAATGTATTGTCAATACATACTTAAATCTTAAATATGTGCATGACTATTGATGATTCATTCTTAATAATTCCTTTTCCATGCATCATAAAAATAGAATATGAAAAAGCACATGCATTTCGAAGATTCTTTAAAAGTAACAATTGCAAAATCCTCTTCCCATAATTTTTGTGGCGATGTTGCATCAACCACTGTCTGCAGCCAACTGAAAACTAGAATTCCATTTCGAATTGTCTGAGAGAGCCTCGTTTTCATCGTCAGCTTTTTTCACTCCATATTATACCAGCCGCATCCATCCAGCACACAGCATCAACAAAAGACTACACTCCGGCTCTCTGCTCTTCTCATGATTCACGAGCGATTCATAACGATACTTACTTACGATAATGATGAACCAAACATTGAAATGTTTAACAACGCTTGTAATTGTAAAATAAGATGTACATACGTATGTTGTTTGCATTTGTGGTCTAGTGTCTCGCTCTCGGTTCCTCTCTGGATTCACTAAGGATCCTAAAAAGACCTACACATGCATGTTTTATCTGTCGCACTACTTTACATAAAGCTTAGAGAAACGTTGCCATGCCACAGCAATACCAAACATTATTACAACTAATCAATCATGTTTAAGTAGGCATAAAACAAGGAAGATGTTTACCTTTGTGTAAAGGGCCACATTTTGATGGAGAACACTTAAAAAAGATAAATAAGGGAGGTAAGCAAGCAAGTAAAGGACAAGTACATGTAATCTTCTTTTCCGCCAAAAAATCTAACAATCACCACCACCTAGTGTAAGTATAAACGTCTTAAAATGTAGAAGAGAATGGGACGACGACAAAAGTTTTGGGGGATGAGAATCCACATGAAGATAAATATGATGATATCCCAATCCTCTGTATTCAAGCATTTTAAATATTGTCTTTTATTAGTTATATTTATGCTTGTCTTCTATTAAGTTGGGAGAGAAAAGATATATGAGGACAAATGCATGATTTAAAGGCGAAGATGCACAGTTTAGTACGAGATCATAAGGAAGATGATAAGATTAGCGAGACGCGCAGTCCTAAGATCACTTTTTTCTTATGGTTGCTACATAATTATATGTTGGATGCAAAATATGTATGAAAATGTGAAGTCAGTTAAGGGACCAGAGACTTTGAGAGCGCTCAGCTGATTTTTGTCACTGTAAAAAGACATGAGAAGTTGATGATGATGAGAAGGACTCAGGTAAGGTAATATCATTATCATCATGTCCTTTGCGATGGGTACTCCAACAAGCCAGTCACCACCAAATATCTTGATCATCTTATCATCATTGTCATTATACAACAGCAAAAATGCATAGCACTTCTACATGAAATGTTGTGTACCTATACCTTCATGTACCCGTCCATGTACCTAGCAGCAAAAGGCATCAGGACTGCTGTAACTTCTTCAGTGATTACTGCTTTTGAAGACTTTTGAGTGAATCTCTACTACTCCACGTTACTCACTGAAGACATGATATCTTCGGCATCATGTATCAAGTAGCTTCACGACGACTCGCATAAAACCAAGGAGCTTGAGCACACACTTGTTGAGTTGAGAAAGAGAAGCAGAAGAAGACGAAGCAAGCTGAAAACGAGCTGCTCTGGCAAAGTTGCCTTTACGCTCTGTTGTATTATCACTATTTGAAAAATTGCTAGTTTACCTTTACCACTTATTAAACTACTTCTTCAGCCATCATCATCATATCATCAGTCAACAAGTCAGTGAGTACACATCGAGCATTTAGAAAAGAACACAGACACAAAATTTGCTCTGTACAAACTATCTTCACATAATCTGTATAATAAAGCCTAGCGGCATTGTTGCTCTGGTGTTCTATTATATATTGGAGTTTTTTTCAACAAGCGACTTATTGTACTCGTAGCCTTTGTGCAAGAGACACGCGTCACCCCGAACAGAAGAAAAAAAGTCAAAGAAACAAAATCAGTTCATTCATTGAAACAATCAGTGTTAGGTAGATCAAGACAAGTCAAACACCTACAAAACTCAAAACCCGATATTTCTTTTCTCAGTAACAATAATGTATGTAAATAAAGCCAAATTATCGAAATATTCATGTTATACCTCTAGTCTCCAATTTCTGTTGATTAAATCCATTATTATCTCCATTACAAATTTTTGTTTAAATTGAATTATTCTTTTTTCTGAGAAAAAGACGGTGAACTAAAAGATTTGTTACACTTTGAGAATGATGAACTTTGAGCTAATATCAAGAACTTTGAGTAACATCGTTAATTATCATTCTTAAAAGATTTTTTCAAAGCATCCAATAGTTGTATTGTGATTTATCAGTGTGGTAATAAGATAATTAAAAAATTCTTTGATTGTGACAAGAGTGAAAACCTAGTTTATTTCGTGGTTACATTTTGTGAGAAATCTTTTTGGCAGTCTTAAAGTAAAAACCGACCAAACCAAACACCAAAATGTCATTTACGTGGTCCATCATACAAAAACTTTTGGGGTACATGAGGGGTGAATTGGACCTGGCTTTAGGGGTATTTTTAACTCTACTTGTATTCATCAGAGGGGTTCAGATTGTACTCCGAGACCGAAAGTTACCCCCTGGACCATGGGGCGTCCCATTTCTGGGTTTCCTCCCATTCGTCAAAAGCCCTCCTCACCTTCTCTTCACCAAACTCGCCAGAAAGTACGGGTCCACATTTTCTTTCCGGTTTGGATCTCAACTCATCGTCGTTCTCAGTGACTACAGAACCATTCGCAGTGCTTTCCGAAAGGAGAGCTTCTCTGGTCGCCCCGAAAATGAGATCTCTCAGATTATTGAAGGCTTTGGTAAGTCAAGCTACATGTTTTCTTCATATTACATAATAATTACACATTCGCTTGCCTTTCATCTTTAATCTTTCTACTCTTCTCCATTTCGTTCCATGAAAACTGCAACTTTATCTCCAAGTCAATTTTTTTTTCATGTGAACAATTGTCAAACAAGCACAAGCAGCATGCCTTTTCACTGATAAAAAGTAGTACACATGTTATGCACCTATCGTCTCGTGGTTACTTGGCACTTGAAATAATGGACTAAAAAGTGTGCTTTTTAGCTTTCAAGTACGAAATACTACAAAAAAGTCGCTACAACCACTACTGTTAAATAACATGTTAGGCTAATTTCTTTTTGGTATGTGGCTTATTACTTGTATGTGTGTGACCAGTGTTTGCAGCTGTAGGGGTTGAATATTAGGTTTCGTTTTACGTTTCATACAATCACGACGATGACGGTGATGATGATGATGGTGATGATTAGAGTCAAGTGTCTTTTTTTGTATGTTCATCAAGTACCTATAATTCATTCTTTTAAACTACATCCATACAAACATATATATATGTATGTACATATTATGTAGCTTTGGCTATAATAATGTGACAGTACTGTCACATCATTATTTTATGAATGGATGACTTTTTGATACTTACTATGATTGCAATCATCATGATCATCATCATACCTATTGTTTCGTCTAGCCCTACTGCTGTTGAATGCAAATAACGCAAAATGAGAGAGGAGTTCTTTGCTCGTTATATTCCATGATGTTGTCCTAGTTTGATTCAATCAAGTTGTGATGCATGACAATATCTTATATCATTTTTGCTTATGGTGGTCTTTTTTTAATTTACCTACACATACCAGCATAACACATGCTCATTTTTATACCTACATTTAACCCTTTGAGAATAGATAGATCGAGAGAGAGAGGCATAAAGATATACAATAACTGCATTGCCGCCAAGAACGGTGAACACTGGCCATTACAAAGTAAAATATTTAACATAAAAAGTACATTCGCTAATGTGTATAATATGTACATATATGCGTGCTGGGATGGAAAAGGTTAAATACTTTTCCTTCATTAATAACAATAATAATAAAACGATAGTAATAATTTAGTAGAATCAAAGCAATGGGAATACTCTCTATCACGACCGTCAATTGCCATCGCATCGATGACATGCTATTGAATGAGAGGAATAGAAATTGTAAGAAAAAACTTTGTAAGAATATGAATACATGAGGAATCATTTATCATTTTTTATGAGAATGGACTACCAATCTAACCAGTACTTGAAAAGAATGAATAGATTTTAAGGGCTTCCCCCATCATCGCATCGGTTAAAATTGGAATTCGTAATATTTTTGTGAAAATAAAAAGAAATAGCCACTCTATTCAAAAAAAGGTGGTACGGTAGAGTGAAAAAAACGACTTAATGTATAGTACATGCTGCCAGACAAGCTTTTTTTTCCTATTCCGAGTGAGTGCGACACACAAATAAAGGAACAACTTCCTTCCGCCAACAAACAAGATAGTCAAGGAAGATTACAAAGCAAAACTGAAAAGCGGTGGGGGTTTCCTCCTGCCATGATTGCGCAATAATTATGACTGCATTTCATATTACATTTTTTTTACTCTTATATCATTATTACAGCAAAGCACCTCGCTTGCATTTTATGTGTCTGCTGCAAGCAAGCAAGCAAAAAAAAGTGCAGCAGGCAAACAAGCAGGTTCTACGAGAATAAAACATTTAAGGCTTTTTTATTATTATTATGCCAGTCCATTTTCATGTGATTCAAGTAACTTTTTAGTCTTATTAGTCTTATCGTTTAACTGAAGAATGTATGAAACAGTTGATGAATGAACGAACACGTCACGTTTTTAAGCCTCATTCAAAAAAAACTTTGTAACAGCAACAAGCGTAAGCGTCGTCGGTTATTCAGCATTTTCCCCTTCCTTCAGTAAAATTATATGTGTACGCAGCAACATGGCATATTATGGTGTAGAGCTGAGAGTGGCGCTGTTTTTTGTGACTGAGAATGAACCCATTATGTACTACGCCAAATGCCATGGGGTGAAATTAACAGGAATTCTAGAAAAACTGCTAGATAGATATGTGTGTATATATCAAGGTCATTGTTACTGGCGCTGCTGCTGGAAGACGAGATATAAAAACATGAAAGAGAGGGAGAGAGAGCAACGTGGTAGTTGAACCAGGTGCAGTGCACCGGTGGTCAAATGGCTTAATAAATACGTTTTTTATATAGCTATTATGCATGCAAGACGCATGGTTCATGGCACAAGACGCAACATCCACCGACCAAAGTCTGTGTCTGTAGTAAAATAAGTAGTCTTGCATATAATATGCAAATGTTGACTCCAAAGTCCAAGAGGCTTTTCTTTTTTTATCTGACTGTCTCTCTTTCGCCCTTTCTCTCTGTGTAAATCAGATTACCTGCGTAAAAAAACTTGAAACGGAAAACTACGTGTGCTTCACTTCCTTTACAATATTTATTTTACGTGATTGCTTGTAACCGGAATGGCCCTTTGGACATATACATACATGGTAAATGTATATTTAGATAAGCAGCCAAAGCGGCACATAAATAATCCTGGTGATGATGAGTCTTCAAAAATACCACTTCCCCCAAAAAAAACCACCGCCATCATATCACCTTTCCATTTAGCTAAAATTCTGATGGCTCATAGAAGATAATATATTTCTAAAGAAGTTTTAATCACTAAAGGAATTTTTCTGAAGCAACAATAAAAAACTTCAAGTCTAAGAAGCAGTTGAAAGAAACATGGGCAAAGTACAGGGCAGTGACCCTTCTTCTTCTGACCGTCGGATATCCAGTAGAATTTTCTACTGAAACGAAAAGAAAGTTGACTTGGCATTCATGCGTTCGTTGTGTTCGCTCGCGTTCTCCATTCAGTTCAACGGACATTGTTTTTTTTCATTTAAAAAATAGAATCAGGCGAGCTTGTCGTTGAGAGTTTTTATAGATATATATGCATTATATTTATTAGTAATACGTGGTATTATACAAAAAGTAACACAAAGTTGTTTTTGTTTCTGCTGGGAGGGATTCCAGATAAAATAGTAATACAATAATATATTACATGCCTCTCTAGACACTCTTTTTAAGAAATAAAAGCTTTACAAAAAAATGCGACCCATGCGCCGCGCATGGATTAACCTGGTGCTAGAAGAGTGAGTAGAAAACGTGTTCAAAAACTCTGTTGACGTATCTTATATGCATTTTTAAGTAGTTTTTAGTTTATATATACATATAGCAGGTAAATATAGACACCTTATTACCTGTGAGAGAGAGAGCAGTTGAGTAAACTCACTTACTCACCTACGTACATAAAAAAATATAGATATATACGTGATAGTATCCAGCATGGTTCAAGTTCACGAACGTTTTTTATAAAGAATTAGGAATTAGAAGGGTTAGAAGAGTTTAGTGGATACGTTGAGATTAACGAAAAACAACCATGCTGTAGAGCACGTTGTCCTCTTGAGTATTCCACATCAACCACCGACCACCGCACCAGGGCAGGTTTCTTCGGTTATGGAAACTTTGTGTGGGTAAAAAAATATTAATGGCGATTGAACTGGTGGTAGTATGTAGTGTAATAAGTAATGATGATCATCATAATATCATGAACCATGGGCCAGACTAACTGGTGAGTAGTGTGGTGCTGCTCAATTGTGGACTTTGACTTTACTAATGAAATTATTTTCTTGGTCGTCGCCTCCTAAACAAGGATCAGATTAGCATAAAAAAAGAGCAAAGAAAATAGTTGAGTTTGATGGAGAACTTGTATCAACTTGAAAGGAGCATCGAAGTGGAGTAAAATTGAATGGATGAGATAGTTTTTGAATATGAGCAAGAGCTGGAGTATCTAAAAAAGAATATGTATGCTTTGCTAGATATATATTATATATATCCAGTATCCACATTATTACATCGTAAATGGTAAATTTTTTGTCACTTGAAATTTATGGAGACGAGAAGTTGTTCTTTTCCACAGTGTGGGCATTGCATGGCATGGTCAACCTACCTATTAATATTTAGCCAAAGATTTTTTTTATAGTAGATTTGGTTAAAAGAATGTAGATTCTTTTTTTATTGATATACATAGCTCACTTTTTTATTGCTTTTCTTTTGCCTTGTTTTTTTTTATTCCAGGTTGTGTGTGTGTGTAGTAAATGATTAAGTAACATGTTCCTCTTTCTCAGGTTTGATCAATGTTGATGGAAAACTGTGGAAGGGACAACGCAAGTTTTTGCATGAGCAACTCCGCAGTTTCGGAATGAAGCAGATTGGAAGAGGGAAAGAGCAATTAGAAGCTAGAATTATGGTGAGCAGAGCATTAAACCTTTTATTTAATCAGTTGAAGAGAAGACAACATATTTTTGTAGGTGATTGCACTTGATTCACCAGAAAGAATGCTAATGCGATGTATGTATGCTTTGATTTTGATTGTAGGTTGAAGTAGACGAATTCTTGAGTGCGATTTTGGCCAATCGTGGCAAACCGGTGGACTTGTCCCAGTATTTGACCGTTTCCATTAGCAATGTGATATGCTCCTTGTTGATGAGTGTGAGATTTACCTGTGATGATGCCCGGTTCAAAAAGTTTACCGCATTGATTGAAGAAGGTTTCCGTCTTTGCACATCTACTGGATCGACTAATTTCCTTCCCAGTCTCAAGTACTTACCTGACATTAAGGAAATCAATGTCAAAATTCATCAGGTTTGTTACTATAGTCATGATGAAACATATGGAGCTGATATTGAAATGAAAAACATATAAAGCAGTGTAATTACAATTATAACTTATCTTGATTTTTTTTATCTTTTCTTCTCCAGAACCGTGCTGAGATGGCTGGATTCTTTCGCGAGATTGTGGAAGAGCACAAGCAAACGTTCGATCCATCCAACATTCGTGATGTTGTTGATAGTTACCTTCTTGAAATTGAAACTGCCAAGGCAGAGGGCAGAGAAGAGTCCCTTTTCGAGGGAAAAGATCCTGGTAAGTCATTACACTCTTTATTGCAATTATATGGGTTTTTGCATAAATGAACTTGCATCGTTGCATCATTTCATTGTACAACAGAAAGCATAAATATAAAATAGCTTCATGTTGGCACTTGCACAGTAAAAGCTTTTTATTTAAACATTGTGTATACAATGTATGTATTAAATGCATATGGTTTACATTGATAGGGACAGGTAAAAGCCACATGTGTCACGTCTCACTTGAGTATTTATTGTTAACCTTCACTCTTCTCAGTGTGCCAAAAATATCACCTTTGATAATGATGATGATGATGATTACCATAGAATTCGTCTGTCTCAGCGACGCCACTAGTCATAAAGATTATAGAAGTTGTGGTCGGCAGCAGGCTACATTTCTCTCCACCATAATAACTGTATCATCATGTAAATCAAATACTTTGTTACGTAAATGCAAAGATCATTACTGTTTTGTAAAAGGCGCAACTGCACTCTCAGGTCTGTTCTACTTGCATTCTTACAGCAACAATGCTATTACTTTATTATTATGCATCCATTGTTACCTGAGCCGTCGAAATTTGGAAATCAAATCCAGTTAATCCAGTATGTACCATGGTTTGGTTTTGTATCACAAAAGGTGATCTAACAAGAGCAATTTTCGAAAAATAAAAAAATGCATAAAATAAAATGTGAAAAGACCTTGTGCTGTGTTTGGCTGTCCATAACAGAAACACAGTACAGTAAAGAGTTTAGAGGTACTGATCAGGTAACTTTTTTTTAAACAATAAGTTACAGCAACAGTTGCAGAGAAGGACATGAATGATAACAACTTGTCTAAATTGATGGCACGGTGTCCTTTCCTTCGGCAGCCACTCGTTTTTTTGGTACCTGAATCTCCTTGTTACATATTACCTTATCACACGTTTATCTCTCATCATCATTATCGTCGCATCGCACGGATTAGATTCAAGAAAGCTGCTGCGTTTTGTTTGATCATCAATGATCAACTAGATTTTAACTTGTTCAATGAAATCCATCAGTTTGAGTTACCATGATGATCGTATAGTGTCTGGCAATTATGAGGTACCTTGCATAAAAAAAATTTTGCTCATCAGGTGACGGCTACTTGTGGTGGAAATATACATAGTCGACACCATTTTGTAACAACATTGTCTTTGTGATGGTGGTGGGATGATGATTGTTATATCATTTTATAATGGCCGCACTTTATATACAAATGGAAACACTAAAAAAAATATGTTAAGTACACATACAACCAGGTGCATACATACTAATTGCGTTTCTTTTCTTTCTCTCTTTTTTGCAGACCGTCAAATCTATCAGATTCTTGGTGATATGTACAGTGCTGGCATGGAAACTGTAAAGACTGCAATGAACTGGGCAGTTCTCTATATGCTCCACTACCCGGAGGTCTTGAAGAATGTTCAGAACGAGCTTGACCAGGTATACATTATGCATTTCACTCACTTCATTCATCTTTTTTCTTCTTCTCTCCCTCTCTTAATCTCTGCTCTTTCATTGCAAATCTGGGTGAAACAGCGGACGAACTGGCTCTCACTCTAACCTAAACTATCATTCATTATCATACAATTTTTTTTATTGTGTGTGATGTGTGGGGGTGCTGTTCATTTACATGATAATATGTAACCGAATTATAATTCGACTGCTTGTTGCACCTTTGAATGCGCTTATACATCATTAATCCTCAACAGCAGAAGTACTAAATTCGTTGTGTTTGCTTCTTGTTCTAGGTTGTCGGACGAGAAAGACTTCCCACCCTTGACGATATGCCTGCCTTGCCGTACACTGAAGCCACAGTGTTTGAAATTCTCCGACGAGCCTGTGTTGTTCCACTTGGCACCACACACTGCACCACCAAGTAAGTTATTATTACATATTATTATCGCATTTGCGTCACTGAAAAAAAATGCGTTTGATATGCATGTAGTTATATGCAGTCAAAAGGCAACAAAGTCTCTATTCATTTGCATAAGAAAAAGGCAAAAGTATTAACGAGTACATTTATTAATTAATAGGGACGTCGTTCTTGATGGCTTTGAGATCCCAAAGAACACACAAGTGATTCCTCTGATATACTCGGTGTTGATGGACGAGGAGCTTTGGGAAGATCCTGAAGAGTTTAACCCAAACAGATTTTTGGATGCGTCTGGAGCTCTGAATAAACCCGATTACTGGATGCCTTTTGGAGCCGGGCGCCGTATGTGTCTCGGGGATATTTTGGCCAAGCAAGAACTTTTCCTTTTCTTTACCTCACTTGTTCACTGCTTTCATTTACAACCCGTTGAGGGCTCTGTGCTCCCAGATCTTGTTGGTCAGGCTGCTGTTACCATTTGTCCAGATGAATACGAGGTAAGCATATAATATCATTATACATTTCGTCTTACCATCACTTGCCATGTCACCATTGAAATATTCATGTTTAGTATCATAAACTAATATCCTTTTTTATTAATTATTTATCTAGCTTCTTGCCATTCCCCGCCAGGACGAGTCCACGTCAACAAAGAAAGCAGGAAATGGTAATGACTACCCATTAATTAGTTCTACAGCTTTATCACTTAAATGCCAGTCACTCATAGCCAGCTGCACCGTGCTGGAAAGACGCAACGCAGGTCAGCATTAAAAAGTAAACTCGCGTTGTCAACAAAAAATGATTAGTTAAACTGTTTTATCAGTTGATCTTTGTACAAAGACTTATAATGTGGATGAAAGTTATGCCAACAAATCTCATTTTTAAAATTTAAGGGAGGGTTAAAAAGTGTACGAATATGTAGGGTTTTTTTGTAACGAAAGAAAGTTAGGAAGAGAAAGAAAATAGGTGAAGATAAGCAAGTGATGATTTTTACAAAAAAATAATAGTTTGCCATTGTTCATAAAAAAAATGTTGAATGCACTTACAATTAATTCTTGCCGTAACTTTTCCATTTAAGAACTTTTAATCTTGGAAGAGGACAAGGCTGTTGTTGTTGATACTTATTATTATTAATTATTATTATATTATTATTATTATCCAATAGTTTTTAGTTTAATTTATGCAATATTGTGGTATTCTTTTGCTTATAAGTTAGGTTATAAGATTATGATCACACTAATCAAATCATAAATCAATCAATCACCATTAATATTAGTAGGCTAGGTAAGTAAGTAATATTGTTTGGATTTTTTAATTCTTGAGGAAGAACGAAAAGTTAAGGTGTGTACGTCGGGTAAACCAGAGAAGAATGCTATAGAAATACAATTATATATTTTTTGCGTCGTTTTCATATACTTCCCTCAATCAAATAAGAGTTTTAAGAAATGAAATGATCTTATAATAATTATACCTTTTACCGTTAATTAAGTATGAATGGTTCTTTGTTATGAAGAGTTTTAATTTCTGTATGGAAATGGGGAAGTATATGTTAAAAAACGTGCACAAACAAAACCAATACTTTTATTTCTTTAAAGGAATTTTTCCTAAAAAGAGAGCTGTGACAAACCTGTGTTACAATAATACAAAAAAATGATAAGTAACTTATCTATGTGTGTATGTTATCAAGATTGTATCAAAATCAGCCATTAGCCAATTTTTGCTCACTCTTAACATCCTAAAGAACAACTCAAATTTTGTTTTGAATTCTTGATGCTAACTTGATATGTACATTCCAACTACAAAGACTGTTTACTCTGCACTCAACTTAAACTCAAATCAGTGTCTTTTTTTATCACGGGAGAGATGTGTATAGTGGTAACTTCCATCTAAACTATTATAATGATTATTACTACAAAATGCATACGAATTCCCACCGAAATTTTTTTGTGACCTTTACTTTCTCCTTTTTATAACGATATAATATCAAGACACTTTAGTAACCACCTTTTTTTGTGTGAACATCCACCAACAACTATAACTGTGGTAGGGATCTTTAAATTCTTCTTTGTCTAGTCAGTTAGCATTGCGCTGAAAAAAAATCAACTCAAAGATATATTACTGTAAATAACTTGCTTTCTCAGTAAATAAGTTACGACTTTTACGAATAATGATGGAAGTATTAAAAAAAACATCATGACGTTGTTGAAAAGACTTGAGTCCAGATCCTTCGACTGTAACATCTCTGTTTATACGATAGCAGCTACCTTCTTCCTTAATACATGGAACAAGTTGACATGTTCTTTTTTTATTCTGACAGTCATCTCAAATATCAAATTATAAAGGCTTCAAGGGAAACATGGATATAGAGAGTGGGCGAGAAAAAAGAAACAAAAAGGTGTTTGCTGCTATTGTGCTTATACGATACATGAAATATATGTACATATAAAAATATATATACACAATGAAATTATTGGTAGGAGTTTTTTGATGATGATGATAAACCCTGTGAAAAAATATATGATGATGATATGAGAATAAGCATGGCAAGAGTGAAAACATGTTGATACAGTTTTTAGAACTTATATTTTATTATTATTATTATTTTATTCTTTGTTTTATTATTATGTTTGCTACTAGTCAGTCATTGAAACCATTTAGTACTTTCACCATTTACTTCAATGCCTATATTATACACATATGCATATCTACACAATACAATTTATAATAACACACCAAGTTAATAATCGATAACTTTTGGCAATTACAAGAAGAAAAAAAACGTTCAAGATTTTTTTTTAATATCAGAATTTTTTCTCGTCTGTTGAAAACTTTAAATACAGAAATACTCCTTTAAAATAACTTACATGACATTATTGTGATTATTTAAATGTCAGTATTTTGTAGTTTTTTTTGAAACAAGGTTTACTTTTTGTTAAGTTTTACAAGCAATTGGTTTCTGTTGTGATGATCATGATGTGATTACTACTATTAATATTTTTTTCCCCATAAATTTATGCCAAGTTTTGCCAAAATTTATTACAATTAACAAGTTTTACTGTAATTTACCCACATATGAATGAATATTCTTTACCAACCGCGTCACCACCATAGTAATAATAATAAGCATGATTTAAATAGTGTGAGACAACAAAGCAGTACAGATTTATTTCTTCTTTTAAAAATATGTGAACTGTGAACGAACACCAACACCACCATTGTCAAGTGTAATGAAAATACTACATGAGTGTAATATCATTTGCCTTTTCTTTGTTGTTATGTTGAAATATACTTATTGTAACATGTTGTTGAAATGTTTTTATAGTTTTAAATGAAAATAAATTAATTAAAACACCAGAAATATTATGTACGAATATATTTTTTGCTCTTATTAATAATCCACATGTTTGCAATCATACTAGCATGCCAACATTGCAATTAACATAATCATCATAAACTTTCGTTTTTTTTCATAAATAGTTATGCGTTTCATAAAAATTTCTGGAAGATATATTGTGGATACGGACCGTACTTTTGTACAATTAATTCGAAGTCTCACATTCCCCCATCAGCTCCGTATCCACTTTACCACCATCAGAATCATCAGAGGCTGCAGCAGCAGCAGCCTCAGCATCATATCCATTATTCCCAGTGGAAGTCTCGTTCGACGGCGAAAAAATATCACTTTTATCTCTCAGCAATTGAGCCACATTCTTGCAATCTTTGTAATCTCCAGACGAGTTCCATTCCTCACACAAACTATCAGGAAAGTCTTCCCCATTCATCACATCCTCCCCAGAGTCAATTTCATCTGGGTCGAGTGGTTCATCATTTAACGACGACATTCTATCTTTGACTAGAAAGAGTAACTCTGGCTTTCCATTTCTTGAAGCATCCAAACTAGATAAAAACCTACTTGCCACTGGACTCACCTCTACCCTTTCCACTACACTAGTCGCACTATTATTTCCGTGTCGTGGGGTCATATAAACCGCAGCAGGAGTAGTTATGGGTGAGGATGCTGCAAGGATTCTTCTTCTTTGACATGACCTTGGGGATGACGATGCCGAGATATGGTGGTGATGGTGTAACTGTGGTGACCTTCTGCAACTGACAGTTGTATGAACCACGGTTGTCGACAAGTTTCTTCGAGACGTTTGGTCCGCCCTTGCAAGCATTCCGTTCACCTCAGTGCCCGGATGCACAATGGGAGATCTTCGTGTACGGAAACAGTGAAGCCATTTCACAGCCTCCCTCCGAAAATGCTCGTTCAACCCACAAAAAATAAAAGGGTTATACATCGAACTCGACATGGCAATCATGTGGCAAATTAGTATGGCTGTGGAGTTGTGACGAACATGGGAAAAGTGGGTTAGAAGATGGTAACAATTTATTGGTGCCCAGCTAATAGCAAAGCATATCACTGTCAGAACGAGCATTTTTATTGTTTTCCGTTTGGCCCGGGACTGGGCAGCAACTTGACGTGGAGTTGTAGACCCTAAAATTTAAATATAATTTTGAATCACTATCTGTGTCCAATTTGCCGTCTCTAATCTAATATTCTTTTACATTGCCACAGCAAACTACCAGCACATACATATAAATTATCATATAATCAAACTGTAGAGCAGAATAATTGATTGAATAAAGACAAGCAAAGAGAGATTCAAGATTTTTTTTACCAAGACCCGAAGAACGATGCCACAAGCGTTTCATAATAGCAATATATGATGCCGTTGTAAATAACAAGGGCAATAAATACTGTGCCAGGAAGGTTGCTACTGTGAGTATTTGTCGGGCCCGAAGCGAGCCAAATTCTGCTTGACAGCGTTTTACAATCCGCACTGTGAGAACAGTTACTACCTACAAATACAATTTATATTATTACATCAAATGTTCAGATCACATATAGATTAAAAAATATGCAGACTATTGTCATAAATTAACGATAAGCAATTTATAGCGCAGTTCAAAAAAGTACAAAGGGCTTTGTACGTTTTTTCAAAGATTTATGTCGCACACTTCTTTTGATATCATATTTTATATCGTCACATAACTTGCAAACAAATTTCTGAGAAAATCAATCCCTATTGCATGCAAATTAAAAATTCTACAAAAATCTAACTCTAAAATAGTAAATGTTAAAAAAAACTATATATATATATACGTATATGTATGCCTACATATTTGTTTTCAAAGAAGTTTCATTGTAATTGTAGTTAAAGTTAATATGCATGCCTCATTAAATTTGTCATCTACATATAAGCCCCCGTACGAAATATAGTAACGTGAGAAAAAGTTAAAGGACGATATTATCTCTACCATTTTGTAAGCCTACACCATAAAAAGTCTACCTTGCGACTTTTCTTTCAGATTTATGCAAATAATTTCTACTCCAATGTCCCATATATTAGCAACTTTCTTTGAAAATTCTTTCCCTTTTCACGTCCTCCTTTCACTGTTTACTTGTAAAGTAATTCTGATGAAAATTCTCCCATTCTGTTTTTCACCCTTCTGCCCTTTTCGTAACGAAAGAGCTGAGAGCACAGCACAGTAATAGTGCTGCAAATGGTGCTTGTGTAGAAGAATAAGAGAAGAGGTATACGAATTGACAATAGTAACAGAATACAGTACAGTAAGCAAGCTTTATTGGGTGAATGCTTTCTTAGTTCAGAATGTCTTACATGAAACGGAGAAAATGAAAGTATGCAAAATATGCTGTAATCTAACATTAATTGTACTTTTTACCAAAATATGATGCTTTCTTTCATTAATGATGTTTTCTCAGTTTTGCTGTTGTAGGTAGAGGAAATGAGAACATTGTTATCTTAATGACAATGGACTGTAGAGGTAGTCTTGCTGACACAGCAGCTAATTTTCACTTCAAGTTTTTATACGTAGCTTTGATAGCAACTTTATATGCATATACACAACCCATGTACCATGTATACATTACATACATATTATCAATATGGAACCATGCTCATTTTATAGCAATTTTCAAAACATAAACTACCATCTAATTACTTTACCTGATGATTTAGAGCGTATGGAAGAGACAGACTGGCGGAGACTATCCAAATTGCGATGACGAGGAGAATTCCTTGAGAACATTTTAATCGTTTTCCTAGCGGGTTCATGATCACCTGAAAAATATATTACCCAGAACGGTGGTTAAGTATACGTGATTCCTCATCTCATCGCCGTCTTGAGTAATGCCCTTTTACTCGTTCGTACTTGATTACTGTACGCATTGGCAAATAACTACTCAACAAGTAAAGTAGCACAACTATTAGTTTATTTTAACAACCTGATATCGATCCATTGCTATCACTGCCATTGTGAAAGAAGTTGCATAAACGGAAGTTACTTGAACAAATGGCACAGTGCGACAAAGAAACGAGCCAAAAGGCCATTCAGTCATTATCACACGTGCCGCACTGAAAGGAATGTTCAAGGTGGCGAGAAGAAGGTCGGCAACAGCGAGATTCGAAAGTAATGCATGGGTTAGCGTGTGAAATCGTCGGCTTCTAATTACCAGCTGGAATTCCAGTTGTCATTAAAATAAATAGCCAAAATATGTATATATGTTTTATCCATATTTAATATAATATGGAATCATTCCCACTTTCCAGCAAAAAAGAATGAAAATGGCAAAAAATTGCTTGACTTCTTACCTGAACCACAAGCAGGTTGCCAATGATGGACACACACGCAATTAGCATGTACGTCACAATAATTAGTATATGCTTGAGAGGAATCCCAAATGTGGAGTCATCTCCTTCCAACAAATTATTCAAATCCATGATATCATCCAGCGTTAAATTAAAATCCATGCCTGAAGTGCTTCCCACCTGAATTCCCGAGAAAGGATCTGGACCTCCTCCTCCAGATGTTCCCATATCGTTTCCATAATTTCCAGAGGGATTCAGCCGCAAAGTACCATCTTTTCCACCACCACCAAAATGGTTTTCATGAAAGACGTTTCCCTGAAGCTCACCTCCCGTGGTAAATGTCGACGATCCTGATTTCAACGACATTTTCAGAATGTGAATAAACTCATGAAGATTTCTTGTCAAAGCGGATGATTCGTCTTCACTATTTATTTTCCCCAACTCTTCACTTAAACTTTCACCCATCGAAATCCCGTCTTCATCATCCCTTCCTATCGTGGTACGATTCACTTCCACCCCGTACGTTATCGGATCCGAATAATTTGATGAAAATGACAAACTACTGTTCACACCATTTATCGGTGTTCCATAATAATTTTGGGTGGTTACTTCTTCCAAGCCGTCACCACTATCAATATATCCATTTTCCCCCGTCGCCGAAGTGTCCACAGCAGACAAAGAGCTTCTCCCAACATCACTTACTGTTTCCAACTGCTGCATTTCATCGTCTCCTCCTGTTGGGGCATAAGGAAACAAACTTGGCGACCTCTTGTAAGCTACCTGCTGCTCTTGCTGTTGAGAATCAGTGGATTCAAAATCATCATGCTTTGAAGTCAATCCCTCTCCTTCACCATCCCTACCTTTGTCTTTAGAGTAGAGTCTGTGGAGGATTTCACGAAGTTTCTCAACAAGATATGCGTCAAGTTGGGCCATATTTAAAAATACTAACTGTATACTTTATACTTTCTCGAGTTTTCCTGTTATAAAATCTCATTTGATAATAAAATCAATTCTCCCCTTAGAAAAAAAAAAGTTTTTTATCACTAAAGTGTATACTGACACACTATTCAAACTTTTTCTTGAACTACTTACTTCTCCGACGAGAAACTCATTTTGCTTCCACTTGAAACCATTACACTTTTTAAAATATGGTTTGACTTATAAAGAAAAGTTGCTTGTATTAAAAATCCCGGAATGATGTCTATACAGTTCTACCCTTTTTTTATTCACTCACATGTCAGCCAGAGTAAAGTATAAAATGTCAGGCCTTTATTCTTTCTTTAAAAAATTGAATTTGTTATGATCTCTGAAAAGAAATAACGACTAATTTTTTTTATCCAATGTTTTCAAGAAAACCAAACTTTTTTCACTTGAACTCTTCTTTTCTTACAGCTCCATTCATTTCCCTTCCGCTCCATGATCCCTTTCTGTGCTTTCGACAAAAGAGTTAAAGAAATACGACAGAAAGCAGCCGAATCGAGAGAGAGCGTGTTGATAGTGGTTGTTCCCTAACCAGAGCGGTGAGCTGAATACGAGGCCACTGAGACTTCCTTTTTGATTTTCTCACAACTTTTTCTCGCACCGAGAAATCCTTGTCATGTAAAAGCAAATTGTGCTTCTGTATGTTTTTGCATGTGTTGGATGTGCATCTCTTCTATGATTTGTCTAAGAGATCAAGAGTGCCTCTGATAATTTGCAAGCCTGGCTGGGACAAAGACAGGGTCCCCTCTTCCCGTACATAGTAATCTAATCCCAATACCTTACGTTATAAATTGGCTTATCGAGATCTGAATCTGGGCATTTCAACAGATACGGGTCTATCTTTGACTGTACTAATGTTTTCTTGAAGCTTTCACAATTGAAGCCAAATTTTTAGGTGTTTGCGAATCACGGAAGTCCAGTATACATACCACTAAACTTTACATACACAATGTTTATCTTGTTTTTATATTGTTTTCATTATTAAACAAAGACAAAGTGCGAGAGAAGCTGTACAAAGCGCAACCCGATAACCTTACCGACATCCTGGAGACTTTGAATCTCTGCTTTTGGCAGTCAGACTACAAGAAGAGAGATTCTCCCTTTTCCTCCGCTTTCACTACCCGTTTTACTCCATTTGTTTCTTTCACCGTTCAAACCTCATTCTGTTTCATGTTATTTCATTGTTGACTAAAATGTTCTTCTAAAATACAAGTAGAAAGAAGACTTGTAAGCAGGCATACTAACATCTATGCAAGCTTAGGCTTACATCATGTCGTGGTTAGTTATCCATCCTTGGTTGTGATGAAAGGACAAGAAGGGAAAAACTTTTGGAATCGTACATAGTATATCGGTAATGGAGAATGAGCAGAGATTACAACAAAGATATTGTGATATTTACTACCAACGAAAAGTAAGCAAACGGCTTGAAATGTGTATATGCATGTATGATTTTTTTGTATGGAAAAATAATGTAACTATCTTTGCTTGGCTGTTAAGGAACGGAAGGAAGGAAGGTCAGATATCTGTTTTCTTCGCGGTGTGTGGGAGTGTCTTGTTTCATTTTGTTTCAATATAGATGTTATGTCATATGTAATGTATATTTATGTAGCATGATAATATTCTGAGGGAGAATTTGTAGACAACATTTTTTTATTATCAGAAATCGCATAGAAAAAAATTACTCTCGCAGGAGAAGGGGCCAGGGAAGCACGAAGGAAAAGCTATTTGGCCAAAACTTGCAAATCATTTTTTTGGTCATTCTCTCTCTCTCTACAAGCAAAGGTAAAAACTAGTTGAAAGTAAGATGCTGCTGCTAGCGTAGCGTAAGTAGTTTATTTCCAAAAGTCCCACATATCATCACAATATTCTGGTGTGGATAATAATATGTACGAGTAAAAGCAAACATGTTCACTAGGTAAATGCAGGAATTTATTCTTGGAAGCGTGTTGGCGATAAACTAAGCCAGACTATTTGACGACGTCACATTTAAAAGGACATAGGGCACTATTGTCTTTTCCGTACCCTTTTTCCTTCCTCCTCTTCTTACCACACACCATATAGCCAGCCAGCCACCACCACCACCATCATCATCATCAAAAGCCAACACAGCGTTTTCCCCATTTTCTCAGTAAAGTACAGTAACAGGCTATTTACTTCCTCTGAGAAAGTGGCTCTGGGCTTTGACTTATTGTGTACGCGACTTTTCTATCTATTTCGTCCGTTTTAAGGAAAAAGTTTCGTCTTCTTGGGAATGAGTGGAGTGGAGTCAAGTCGAGTCAAGAGTCCAAAAGTGCACTATTGACTATTCAATCCGAAAACTCCAATCAACCCTTTATGTCCACACTCCACACAAGCCATATATATGTATGCATGCATGTAAGGAAAAAATCACATATCGTGAACTCAACCTAGAAGCCCAGCAACTTTGGTCTGTAATTCATTCAGTCAGTAAACTAGTTTATTTGCTAACATTGCAAAGTGCTTAGCTAAAACAAGTACATATTTTGATATAATAGTATATGTAATGAGACAGTGGCCATATAAATATAGTTACATATATTATGCTCATGTGATCCAGTTATTCAATAGATGTTT